>VZTV01022185.1:784-18784 GCA_013400875.1 Anhinga rufa | reverse complement strand
CCCCCCATGTAAGTCAGGCTGTAAAAAAGCCTTTTCTTGACTATTTTTGTTGCTTCTCTTGCGTTTGTTGGTTTCCTGTGGAATAAGAAAAAAATAGCATAACTCAATTCTCCATTCAACAATATTTCAGGTGTTAACACCTGTTCATGATACTGGGAATGGCGTTTACACACAGAAGGACGTTTGCTTGATTTAGGTATGGCTTTAGTTTCTCTTTCTGTTAACCATGAAGATGCCAAAGCAGATATAACATTTTCTAACTTCTGCTGCTAATAGACATATAAGTATAATGCTCTGCTGTTTGGAAAAGGGCTGATCAAAGAATCATAGAATCATGGAATGGTTTGGGTTGGAAGGGAGCTTAAAGATCATCGAGTTTCAACTCCCCTGCCTTGGGCAGGGACATCTTCCACTAGACCAGGTTGCTCAAAGCCCCGTCCAAACTGGTCTTGAGCATTTCCAATGATGGGGCATCCTATTAGAAGGCTGTGCTGCCATCCAGCGAGACCTGGACAGGCTGGAGAGCTGGGCCGAGGGGAACCTCATGGGATTCAACAAAAGCAAGTGCAAGGTCCTGCCCCTGGGGAGGAACAGCCCCAGGCACCAGCACAGGTTGGGGGCTGCCCTGCTGGGAAGCGGCTCTGCTGAGAAGGCCCTGGCAGTGCTGGTGGGCAGCCAGTGCCCCTGAGCCAGCGCTGGGCCCTCGGGGCCAAGGAGGGCAGCGGTGTCCTGGGCTGCATGGACAGGAGTGTGGGCNTAAGTATCTGAAGGGCAGGTGTCAAGAGGATCGGACTGGACTCTTCTCAGTGGTGCCCGATGACAGGACAAGGGGCAACGGGCACAAGTTGGAACACGGGAAGTTCCACTTAAATCTGAGGAAAAACTCCTTTGCCATGCAGGTGCCAGAGCAGCGGCCCAGGCTGCCCAGAGAGGCTGTGGAGTCTCCTTCCCTGGAGACATTCACACCCCGCCTGGACGCGGTCCTGTGCCCCCTGCTCTGGGTGTGCTGCTCACGCAGGGGGGCTGGATGAGATGATCTCTGGAGGTCCCTTCCAACCCCTAACATTCTGTGATTCTGTAATCCACAGAGATGTATGCTCCATCTCAAAAAATATTTGAAAGCTAAGGTCAACAACTCTCTGCAATTCAGAAAAGATGATTTTGCATAGGTTTTAAATGTTCAGCAGTTGCTTTTTTTTTTTTAAAAAAAATCTTAGTAATAAAACACAGGCTGATAATAGAAGATCTATAACCTTCCTGGATGCTGATACCTATTGTGTACTTAGACCCAGTTCTGCAAAGGAGGCTGTGCAGGCTGCTCCATGCTTTGTCAGCCGTCTCTGAACATGATTCGCTTTGCAAAACTTGGTCCCTGAGATAAAAATTACAGAGGCCTTTTTAGAAGTACGTTACAGTCATGGTCAGCACTTTACAGGTGTAGAAGTTGAGAAGTGGTGGCCTTGTGCCAGGAGGTCCAGCAAGAACACCACTCTGGTCCTGGGCTCCATCTTTTAGGCATAGGTCTTGTATCTTTCGGGTTTTGTACAGCACTCAGCACCACTGATTCGGTGTTCATGTGCCACACCTGCTTAGGAATTCACATTATATATTCCAATAAATACAGAAATTATGCTGGTCACAGCTATGCTTTTTTATGTTTTTCCGTAGCTATTGGTAGGGAGGAGTCAAGGTTTAGATTATCTTTTGGCTGGCTATTTTAGATGCACACAGAGCTAATGTGTTATGACATTGGAAAAGATTTAGAGAAGAATAATTTTAAGGCTTAAAAAATACTTAGATTGCCATCCTTAAGGCAGTCTTTCTCATTTAAATATCAAATGTCACTTGACTGCAATATTAAATGTATCTGTAGGGGTCTTTTTAATATAGTGTTAACAAGTATAACAAGAAATATTAAGTTAGTTAAGGTCAGATGTAAAGTTAAAAATAAGCTGAATAGTAACTGTAAAGGTGATTAACCATTGGAATGAACTACCAAAGAAGTCACGCCCTATCTTCTGGTTCAGATCAAGATTAAATATGCTTTAATGAAGCATGTATAGAGTCAGTAAAAGAATAAAAAGCCATAAAACCTACAAATCAGGAAGGTATTGCCATGGAGGATGTGTTGGCAAACCAGAACAGGGCTTGGTTCAAGCACAGAAGAAATCTTGGATTTCTGTGTCTCTGAAAGATAGCACAAATTTGGGCAAAGCCAGTCTGATAGAAATTATGTTCAGAGGCTGCTTGTGTGTCTTAAAATATCTCTTGGTGACCTGGGTGTGATAAAGGGATGGGATTAGTTCAGGTAGTGGTTAAATATGTAATTGCTTATCTTTGTCTGGGTGTGCAAGGGCCAGACTTTGGAAGGGCCTCCAAAGGCTGAAGCAGATGGCGGCTTGGCCAGGACTCTGAATGCTGTGTTGGTACGGGTCAGACTGTGTGGCCAAGATGAAGAAAGAGCTAAACTGGGAGATATGAGAGCTGAATTCCTTTTCTGTCTGTCATTGCCCAGGTCAAGACACATCCCTGTGCCTTGGCTTCATTTCCTATGAAACATTTTCACCAAAATTCATTTTCATATCTGTGTAGCCCAGTAAATTCTCCAGCTAAAATTGCTTTCCTTCTTTTCTCTTTACATAGAAGAATGACTGCAAAAGCTGCTTAAGCCTTGTGGCTTAACTCTTCACAAAATACTGATGAAATTCTCAGGTCGGGCAGGTGCTTCTCTGTATGAGTTGCCAAGCTTGTCCTCCCCATAACATTTCAACACCCAAACAAACATCCTGAACCACGCCACCCACTGCAAATAGCTATCGTTGTTTTGGGTACTGGTGTATGTCTGTACCTGTGTATTGTCCGAAACAAGTAGAATTCAGAGAAACCGGCCTCGATGGATCATTGCTATTGTTGCCGGTGTTTTTCTAGATTGTAATTCAATTTGTGTGGGTCAACAGACACGTTGTGCTACTGCTTTCCTTTTGCTTTTAGCTGCTGAATGGGCAGCTTCAAACAGATAGGAATGCATATCATGGGAGGAAATTATTTTCTTTCACTGCCCTGTGTTTTGTGATGAGCCATTGCTGCTGATTCAGTGTGCAACTGGAGACCTGTTTCGCTTGTTTGTTTTATTTATAGTATTTTTTAAAACGCTGTTCCTAGATGAAGAGGGATTGAATCATGGAATATTCTTGCAGGTTATAGGATCTCTCAGATTGGCATTTTTGGTCGTTTTCCTGTACCCAGTTCTTTTAAATATTCAGGACATGCCAAGAGGATCCAGTGCTCCAAACCCCTTAATTATTAAGCCTTTTTTTAGACTTTCACTATCATTTGGATAATTTTGATTTTCTTTTCTTCTCTGACTGTTGACTTGCACTTGCAGTTTGACAAGGAATGGTATTTTTGCCTTGATTTACTGAGTTGCCCTTTCTTGTATTGAGATGCTCTAACTTTGGATTTTTGGTTTTGTTTTCTTTTTAAAGTCAATATATCTAAGTTCCCCAGTTAAACTCCAGATCCAGTTCTAGAGCTGGATCTTTTTTGAGGTTCAAAAGCGATCTGTTGCTTCCTCTGCCTTAAGCACTCACCCTTCTCCAAAATGGAGCCGCGAGGATCTCCTCAGAGTGCATGAATGTAATCTTTTGGGGTTTAGTTCATCTCCAAGTACATATTTATTCAGTCTGTAAAAAAAGTGGTTGAAGATGCATGCAGGAAGACTTGTTTCAGATTGGGAAGTATCTACCTGCCCATCGTGGTACACTGAAACCAGCACCCTTTGATACACATCTGCAGGGGGGACATCATCCTCTTACTGGGCTGAGCATGACCTCTGCCTGACAGCCTGATGGTCTGATGTTTATCTCAAAAGAGATGATTGTGCAGTAATAATAATAATAATAATTTAAAAGTGCTCATTATAGACAGCTACTCAGGTCCAACCTTGGAGAGTTTGGGAGGGACGTGACCAAAAGGGGAACTTAGAGGGAGCACTGTCTTACTCCCCTGACAAAGAGACAAACCTTGAAATGGTGATTTTCTTCTCCAGGGGAAGGAGAAGCCTCTCTCCCCTGTCCTTGGCCACCGCTCCCAGCCCCACCTGCACGTGTTGCAGCACCTTGCTGCAGCTCCTATGGGCAAGGGTTTTTTTTTCTAATTAGCCCCTGGGGACCAAAGATTTAAGTTATTTTAAATTTTATTTAAATATTTATTTTAAATATTATTTAAATATTTATTTAAAATTTATTTTTAAAGCCATATCTGGGACCTTTGAGAGTGTGTACAGTTAGTAGTAATCACATTGTGCCCTGCTGTCAGTCAGAGGGTTTTTGTATTGACTGATGTTTGGCTATTCATTGAAAGTGTGAGTTTATAGGATTTCTCTCTATTTGTTATTTTTCAAGAACCACCTGTCTGCTTGGCACTTCCCAGTAACAAAAAAAATCTCTGTTTCAGAGAGAATTATAAGTAAACATGAAAAAACAGCTAATTCTTCACAGCTTCTTCAGGTACTTGAGTGAATTGGGCCTAGCTGTACAAAAATATATATAAAATAGTCAGAAATTCTCTTACCAAATGCTAGTGTCTCGATTACCTCATTAACCTAGATGCTCCAATAAGCTTTTTTTCGGTGGGTGCTTGGTGTATGCAGCTCAAATGGCATTCTGCAGATTGCAGTTGTTCAGGCTAACAGCTCTCAACAGCCTGCAGATGGAAACTGCTCCTTCTCCAAGTAGGAGCACAGAATAAAAAAAAATGCTGCCAGAGAAACTTCTTAAATGAAGCAGGGTGAGATTCAGCCCTTCTCTAGATATGATGATTAGGTCCAATTACCTGTCTAAGAGTATAGCACCAGAAGTTGATAAGGTGTGAATTATAATTGATTAACCATGCTGGGAAACAGATGAACTATGCCTGTTAGCAGATTGCACAACAAACTAAATATAAAATATAAAATAAATAACACAATAAACATATATAATATAAATACACAATAGAATATATAATATAATATATAAAATTATATAACAATTTCTATAAAATACAAAATATAAAACTGTAAATATAAAATATATAGAAGTGGTGTAGAAGACTAGAAAGATTGTAGATTGATAGCATGAAATCTCTGTGTAATCCATCTAGGATGAATTCTAGGTCCAAAGCACAAGCAAAACACAGAAGTACGATGTCCCATTTGCACTGCTTTAAATATCCAGCTCTATCAGCCCAAACCTGAGTGTTCAGGTTAAACTGTAGCGACAAATTTTAGTGAACGCTTTCCTGTAGAACTGATAGTAGGAAGATGGGAGAAGAAGAGGTGCAGGTGAGATTTTGTGTCTATTTTGTTAAGCTTGAGAGAGGAAAAAACTATGAGAAAGAACTTTATAATGCCAAACAGCGACGGGGTCTGCAGTGTTGCAGATCAGGAAAGGATCATGAAAATGAGGCAACCAGAGGAAGACAGAATAAAGATTTGACTTACACAGTATAGTTGGAGACTGCCTTCAGAGGACGGGAAGGTGGCTCCGGGTTATGAACTTAATGATAAGTGGGTGAGGGAACTTACAAGGCTTGAACTCCATGTCACGCTCCATTTCTACCATATCAAATGGGATTTGTTTGATTAGAATAGGGCGGTTGGGTGGCAATGTCAGAGGAATAGAGTGGATAGGCAGGGGAAGGGACGGGAGGTGGGGAGGATTTCAGTGTTGTGGTCACCAACTTGGTTGGTGAAGCCAGTGAACAGAGTATGTGGTTGAAAGGTTAGGGGTATAAAATGAAAAAAAATCCAGAAAGTGATTATTTTTGTGAGGGGAAGAGAGTGAGCAAGAGAGATTTGGGGAGAAGGTTACTAATTGGTTCTGAGACAGGTATGATAGGAAAGAACAGGCTGGAGAAGAGTTTCTTGTACGACCATGCTGGGGTCACTGCTGGTCTTCTTGGAGAGCAGCCCGCTTGGAGCATGCGGGGCTTCAGGAGTGACGAGATTAAAAAATCCCCACGATATTGGGAACAGACAGCATGGTCAAGGATCCCAGAAGCAAGAGAACAGTAAGAGGTGAAGAGGTGCTAGGGAAATTGCGATGGCATAATTAAGTAAGATATTGTATAAAGGGAAGAAAAGTAAAAATTCTTTTAATAAGTAGCATTGAATGAAACTTAAGGGTTTTTTTTTAATGCTAGATAACAGGATAAAATGAAATAAGAGGAAATTCAGTCTGAGCATCAAGTCAAAATGTGTTTTGAGAAAATTGTCAAAACCATTTCCTATGGGAATTTTGTAAAGCAACATCACTGGAGCATTTCAAACTGAACCAGAGAGTATCGACACAAAGATTTAAGAAATCATCCTGCACTGAGGTGGCAAGTGGACAAGAAACGTGATCCAAACTGCACTCACTGATCCAACTATTTTTTCTATTTATAACATTTATTATACATTAGTTTCAGAAGTCTGTACTATAAAACACTTGTAAATTGTACTTCTACTAGTATACACACTTACTCAAAATTTCGCAGAAGCTTTTGGAAAACATCGCTGTTTTTTTTCTTGAGCATTTGATATTAAAAAACCAAATTGTTTTGCTTTTAGATGAGTCACAAGGAATCTTTGCTTGGTGTTTGTGTGTATGTCTTAGACTCTTGTTTTCATTGCAGGTATTTACATTTACAAACTTAGAACTTGGTCTCTGTTTCTCGTTTAATGAAATATTCAGAGAGAGTCGCATTCCCCTCTGTAGATGGCTATCAGAAAAGACTACCTTGTAGTGTTACACCCTCTTTAATGGCTAAATTTGACTGTACGTTTGTGTAAATGATCAGATGAACAAATACAGCAGCTAAGAAAATATTAAAGGTGAAAAAATATCCCCTAAACACTAAACTCTGTCATGATTTCTCTGTGAGTAGCTGGGAATCTGAAAATTTGTTTATATTGCATTTGTATTCTCATAGCAGTAAGACTTGGTCCAAACGCTGATGATATTGTATTGATACATAATTATTTTACTGAAGGTATTGTGGGTTGCATTGGGAAGTCATACTGAGATGCAAACATCAAACCAAAGACTAGTTTGAGGCTGCAATGTGTTGCTCCTTTGCAATGCAACTTGATCTGCTTTCAGTCAAAGTCGTAAACATTCATGACATCTCGGATGAAGCTTCTCTCATGCAGTACCCTTAATTTGGAGGTGCAAAAGGAGGTGGAAAGGCCAAGTCCTGCCACTGCAGGATAGCTCCTGAGAGTTACTGGTTGCTCTTTCATCTTAAATCAATAGAAGTCACTGATGGACAGTATACCTATGATGGTAAATAAGATACAAAATGAGGCCATCGAGGGCAGATTATGACCTGCGTGGGGGTCAGCTGATGTAGTGGTAAATGCCCTTACCAGCGACACCCCCCCATTCAGACCTTTATTTGCAGTGCCTGCAAGTGACTCTCTCTTCTAATACTGCAAATAAAGTAATGGAATTTCAATAAATAATTCAGCCCTGTATCTGATTTCAGGTTCAGCATTAACTTTCAGCACCTGGCTGCTGTTATTATTTGTTAGTCTGACACGCTGCTTAGAGGCATGGAAATTTGGCCGCAATTCATCAACATTTGCAGAATATACTATATGACCAGATTACTGTCCCTGGCTCAGAAATTTTAAACAGACATTCAAATTCCAGATGTGTACAGATTTAATTCTTACAAGAAAAACTTCATGCAGGATTCTGGTACTGTAATGGGAACCGGAGCTTTGCATAGAGCTTGCTTTGGCAAAACAACTCCTTTATTTGCACCTGATCTCTACTAGAAACAGGAATAATTTGACTGTAATTTGCATTGCCTGTGACACCTTTTGGTAATGATCTATCTCATTTTATTTTCTGCAGCTTTTCTGGGGGAATGAATTTTTTACATATCTAATCAGCTCTCAGGATATAGAACCATCAATATTTAAAATGAATATAATTGGTGCTTTGTGAACAGCTAAACCAGATTAATTCTCAGATTCTTTTTCCAGAGCCCATAAAACCACTTGTGATTTTAATCACTTATTAGAAAGAAACTAGTGAATCCAAAATGTGACTGCGCTGTCACTGAAGTTGGTGGAATATTTGTCATTACTGCAAATATTTTGTACAAATACTGACTGTTGTGGAAGCAGAAATAGATCAAGTATATTAGAGTATAACCCATTAATAGCTGTGGCAGCAAAAGGCCAAAACCAGAATATGACCCCATAGGCATAAGCTTCCAAAAGGTAGGGACAAGTTTATTTGACCCTATGTTGTGGGACAAGTTTATTTGTCTTAAAAAAGGATTTGTGGCTTTGCTGTTCAACATCCTTACCTCTTCCTATGAGTCACAGCAATGTAGCCAAGATAACCCAGCAGTAGCCGATGCTTGAGCATCTCTACTGACTTTTAACTAAAGTTGTGACCATTTTCCGAGTACTACTGGGGCCTGACTCCCCAAATCCTGTGACTAAGTTTCCTTCCACCAGTTAAACTCATATACAGCAATGCAACTTACAGGAAAAGATTACATATATAAGCGATGGGGTAAATTAGCTACCTTTAGCAAAATCCTACAAATGGGATGTTTGTGGTCGACTTTCCTGGGAGAACTTCACCCTGCAATGCAAACATATACCACTAGAGGGGATTTTACTACCACTCTATATCTAGCATATGTCTATCCTGAAAAACCTTTCAAAACATATGTTCTAGTTCAACCACAAGATGTTGGCTACAGACTGAGTGAAATCTATGGTTTGTATTATGCAAAAGGTCAGGAAAGATTATTTTAATTGTCCCTTCTGGCCATTAAACCTATGAGTGAAATTCTCGTCCCGTCAAAGTCATGGGCAGAATTCCCATTGACTTCACCGGGGCCAGACTTCATCCTGTGCAGGTCAGAGGAAAGCAAAAGTCTGTGCCACCAAGTGTCTAGCACTGACAGCAAGAGCAGCTTTGTTGTCAGAGTCACTAATATATACTGTTAGAAAGAATTTTAAAACATCCTATGCACCCTCTCCACTCTGCAGCAGAATGAAATAAATTGAGACCAGTTTTACCAATTTTTTTTTCTTTTGATTTCTTCAAAGCCTCCACTAATGCAGATTACACAACCTCCTTAGAAAGCCTGCTTTGTGCTTCATTATTCCTATAATTACACTGGATTTTTTTCCCCCTAAAGCTTTATTGTTGCAAATTAAGCTAAATACTTAATCCTATCCCCTGTGGGCATGAACAACAATGGATCATCATCCTCTTTGTAAAACAGTCTTCTACATGCTTGAGGACTGTTATGTAGTGGTAGAACATTGCATGTACCTCACACTTTCTTGTTGCTGTTGCTTGTAGACCCATAAGGTGATGATTCATACTGTCTGTGATTGACATAAAACCTCCTTTGCTTCATCCTCACAGCCTCACCAGCTACTCCCCATCCTGTATTTGTACATTAGATTTTGTTCTTTTTACTTTTTATACCTTGAGGTTACCTTTCCTAAATTCCATTTAAGTGATTTCAGACACTTTTGTTCCAACTTCTTAGCATCATTTTGGAGTCTACTCCTGTCCTGGAAAATACCAATAACTTCTCCATGCTTGTTGCTGTCAGGAAATTTTGTAGGGTTCTGTCTATTCCTTCCTCCGTTTTGCTAATGGAAACATTAAATATGACTCATCTTGTTGTAGACCTTTATGGTACCTCGGTTTGTTACGTGTTTCTAGACTAACAGAAAACTTGATTATTACTCCTCCATAAGTATTTTTTCAACCACTCACACAAGCACTTTGCAAAGATTTCATACAGGTTCTATTTCCCTACTTTGTTTATGAAAATACAATCTGGAGCTTATGTCAGAAGCCTTACAGAAGTCAGCTTGTAGATACTTGCTGCTTCCTTCCTACCCGCTGTGCTGGACACCCTGTCAGAGAACAAAATTTGATTGATTTAATGTCATGTCATTTGCTCCTGATAAGTCCTCATTGTCTTTTCTTATCAGCTTTACATCTCCACATGTGCTTGTAAGCTTACTGTTTAATCATTTGTTCCCGTATCTTTCTATATGTTAAGCTTATATATCTGTAATTTCTTGAGTTCTTTTCTTGTTCCTATGGCATCTCACTTGCAAGGAATTATTGATAGGTCCCCAAAAAGCAAAGCTTCTAAAAGCTGTTCCCTGTGGTTACATCCAGTGGCTAATGTGGCTACACAGGATCCTGTGCCTTGATGCTGGTAAGTGATGGGAGCACAATTGCTTTATTAGGTTGGAAAAGGCTCAGGAAGAAGTGTAAAGGTTGATTGTTATTTCTTCATCAGGCCAAGAAAGAAACATATATATCCAGTCCACTATGTCCAAAAGCACACCAACTTTGTGGATAATCTGCTAACGAGAGCTGTGATGAGAATGGCAATTTTGGGTTTTGAAGAATTTCAAGATTTTGCGCTAAATTGCTCTAAGTCTAAAAAGCACGTTTTAAAACATTCGCAGTGTTATTGAACAGAAGCTGTGGGTTTTCTGTGATGAGGGAAACTGAAATAGTCTCAGTAATTTTGAAAGGAAATTTTGGCTGGTGGGTGGGCTGCCGGGCAGCCAGGAGCCCTGCGAGTCTGGCCAAGCTGCATGTTGGGACCCCGTGCTCTTACGGCTTTGCGTGGCCCCAGCACCCTGCCCATCCTCTGGCTGGACTGTGGCGGGTAGCCAAAGACCAGGACTGCAGGCATATTTCTAAGGTGGCATGGGCAAAGCTGTTGCACATCTCCACCAGGTATTTGCCAAATTCCAAGTGTGCTCCTCAAAAGAATATTCTTCCAATGGAGATTTTCTTTTCAACACTCATATTAATTTTTTGCATAGTTGCTCAAGAGGATCACAGTCAGGGATACTCCCAAGGCAGAACTAGAAAATTCTTACTGACTTTTAAAGCCAGCTGTTTTTCTGGGTGGCTCCTGGCCTGATTTTCCAAGTGTGGAGAGTCCATCCTTGTGAGAAGTCAGCCGCCTTCAAATTGTCTCAGAGGATCTAAAACTGCTAGCCACTTTGAACAAGTCAGCCTGCGTTACCACCCATCCTTTAGCCAGTGTTTGGCTGACATTTAAAAGAATCCTTATAAATGAAAGATGTGCTATATGTGGTTTGTCTCTATGATACTACTGATGTTATTTAATGACTCTCACTCTTCTGGGGGCTTTTCCCTTATACACCACCATGTGAAAGTCAGATTTGGTATGCAGACATTCCTCACAGCAAAGCACGATGGAACATGATCTCCTAGAAAAAAAATATTTTGGTCCCATCCTTGATTCAGGAGTTGCTGTATGTATTTTGGTGTAGAAAGTTTCATTGTAATTCCTATTTTGTTCGATTATTTGCTATCAATGTCTCATTAAACACATGCAATGATAAGTAAGGGATCTACAAATATAAATGAGAACAAAATAATTTCTTGGTTAAGGGTGTCAGACCAGTCTGTGCTTTTCTACTCTGTTGATATTCATCAAGTCGTGGACATTTAGTTCTTTACAGAAAGCAGAAGAGTGATGGAATAGCATGAATCATTATCACATGCTGAGTACCTACCTGTGACTAGTCTGTAGTTTTGTAAATCCAGACTGTACATGACTGATTGGAGTTCTCAGGCATCTCAAAATTTATTTCAAAGCAAAAGTTATTTCAT
Source organism: Anhinga rufa (assembly GCA_013400875.1). Lineage (NCBI taxonomy): Eukaryota > Metazoa > Chordata > Aves > Suliformes > Anhingidae > Anhinga > Anhinga rufa. Next base: position 7,103 of record VZTV01022185.1, on the reverse strand, counting down.
GCAGAACGTATGCAGTGGCCAGTGGTTCTAACAAAGCCCTTGAGGGAAACCAGCTGGAAAATAATGATTTACCAAACCCAAAGAAAATATTTGTATTGTCTTAACTACTGCCCATGGGGTCTCCAACCTGCAATTCCATCTCCTGAAAACCCTGAATGTCCCAAGAGTACAAATGCATCTCTCCCAAAACTGCAGAGATCTGAGAAGTGCAACGGCAGCTCCCTGGAGATCCTCAACTCTACTGACATGTTGCTCAGCCGGTTTGAACCCAGCGTAACAAGCCAGCTTCGTTCAAATTGGCCGGCAGTGCAGACCAAGTTAAGCTTATGTGCATCTATAATATATGTCTCTATGTATGCCAGACTTGGACAACATTTTGGCTGGCTTTTGGGGAGCTGGCTAAAGAATTTCACCACTTCCTTTTTGTTTTGCTACTACCCCGACAGTCTTTCTAGCAAATGCTCTATTTTTATTTGACATATATGCACATGGTCCATTTCCATGTGTATGCGCTTAGGAATATATTCCTGCTTTATCTTGCCCTCCCTTGGAAGGCTGCTGCTAAGAGTTTCTCCTAGCGAAATGAAATCTCGGAAGAAGTCCAATGACGTTAAAATGCTGCACAGCAAATTTTTTATTGTTGTTATAGGCCCCCATTCAGGAAAGTACTTAAGAACGTGCTTAAGTCTCATTGCAATCGTCAGGACTTAAGAACATGCTTAAAGTCAAGCATATACTTCCTCTGAATTGGGATGTATTTCAGCACATGCTTAAATGCTTTCCTGACCGAAAGCCACCATCAGCAAGATTGTCCTGTGATACACAGGACTTGTGCTACAAGATTTACTTCTTACTTGAGACCTACCAGCGCTGCTCTATGAATATACACTTAGCTCGCCTCTCTGTTGGTGGCACTCCAAATAGCTTACTGGCTTTTACATTTGGATGAGAAGTTGTGAAAGAAAAGAGACGAGAAACTGGAAAAAAATGATCCTTACTAAAGCAATACCTTGGCATGTCTCATCTCATGTTGCAGCCAATGATTTTTCCCTACAATGGAGATTTGTGCTATTGTGTGTGTGGTATAATTACTAAGACAGATTTTTTTTTAATGGCACAATAAATAGGATATTTCCTGGCCTGCTCTGCATTTCGAATAGGATTTTCACTTCCCCTTTGGGTTCTGAGCGTAAGGAGAGTAAGTGTCAAAAGGCAGGCGCTGTCCCAATTTTAAAACCGAGAGGGTGTAACCATGTGTAATGTGAGCCTAGATTTTGATTGTAGGGATGTTGAAATCAAATCCCTCCTTAATCCTTACTGGGAAACATTGAGGTAAATTAGCCTGCCTGCTTTTGTTAACTTGTTAAAATCCTTTTGAAAAAGAAATGTGTTTTAGTGTCATCAAAAATATCTGCCTACTTTACCACAGAGTCCAACAGAGCACTGGACCATTGCGTAGAATGGCCTCAGTGCAATGAAAAATGAAAAGAGAAGGAGAATAGATAAAACCAAATGTATTCTTTTCCTGGAAAAAACACAGTGCTTTCCAATATGCAACTCTTTCCACTGCTGCCATTTTAAAGCTAGATGCTTAGTCACTATTAATGATGGTATATTTCTTTAAAGCTGCTATATTTTGGGAATAACTGGAAATTAAACTTGCTTCCCCCCCCTTAAGGTTAGTTAAAATAATATAGAGTTGTCTGTGTGCATTGCAGTCCCCATGCATGTACCAGTTGGGGTATTTTTGGAACAAGTGGGGAAGTTTATTCCAGTTACTTCATTTATAGCAAAGTAGTAGCTTGAACTCGAGAAGAGCTCCCTGTTCATGTTGTTCAGCTGTGCTGTGCAGTGGTTGGAGGCTCTTGATACTACTGCTACTTTACAAAAATATTTGGCACAAGCTCATAAAATCACTGAGACTTTTTTTTCTCCTCCCCTGAAACCCTCTTAATTTTGTTCCTTGGTAATGTGGCATACATCCCCCACTTGTGCACACAAATACCTTTAAGGTATTAATTAAAAATAGCTGAAGTATTTAAGGAGGAGCACCTTATAAATAATAAAGGAGAACATCTTGTTCATTCTTGCAATAACTCAGATAAAGGCAAGCAGCTGGTATGACAGTGGGGTTTTCGCGATGTGAGCCTGATGAACCAAGTTCCAGGGCAGGACCTTGCATCAAATGGTGTGAAGTACTTAAACAGCTGGAGGTTAAGTAGAAAAGCATCTTTTTTTAGTAGCTCAACTAATAAGAGTAAGTTTGTGTGAAGCAACAGGAGCAGAAAGTGATGCTTCGAAGACGGAGCAATATAACTCTCTAGCAATTGGCCTTCATGGATTCCAAGCTTATCTGTTACTGGGGTCCACATTCATCCCACCTGAATTCAGACACTCACTGGATTCAGTCAAAGTGAAAAGTGGCTAGATTAATCTTTTGGATGTGCATCCCAGCCTTGACTGCACAGGAGACCTTCCCTTGGCCATCTCAGTTAAACTTCAGTGGGATGAGTGTTGGCCAAAGAGTCTCACCCAGCAAACCCTCAAATCTGTTTTACTCTTCCACAGTCACTATGGGAATTTGCCTTTTCAGGTGAGGTCCTTCATCAGAGAGAGAAGATGGCTCTGAAACAGTTTCACAGCTTTGGGACTTACAGCACACTTTAAAAACTCTCTTTCCTTGATCCTAGTGCCCACAAAGCCTCTAGTCTATCCCTAGTTGCAATCATTAAATCAGAAATATCCGGTGTTACTGGCAGGGAGAGTGCCTATATCATCAAATTGCTCCTTTTTATAAGTGGTTGATAACTTTTGCTGTGTTTCAGGGAAGCTATGAGAGAAAGCTTTTGTGCTCATTTGTGAATAACTGCAGGGATAAATGGTGTTTCTCCAGCTTGTCAATTATTTGTTCTTTTCTTTCTATCCACTGTTTGAGTTCTTGATCTTGATGAAGGTATTATTTAATTCCTGCATTTCTGAGCCTGTAACCTTGGACAGATACATAATAGGCTTGTATTTAGGCACTACCGAGGTGCTTTAAGCAAGCTGTTTTTCTTTGAAACTAAAAGTGACTAAGCCTGGGAAGTTCTCTGTTCTTCCTCATCTCCTGGTAGTTAATAGACTTCACAAGGGATCTCAAGACACTCTGTTAAGCCTTTGACGTTATTACCTACTAAGGTTTTGCTCTTTCTGAGTGCTGAACATTGAATTACTGACTGCTGTTAGAAGCAATGAGAAAGGATTCACAAAACCAACAGAGCCTTGCCTCTAATTTCTGCAGAAAAAGAGCTGAATTTAATGGGTAAATTGTGTTGCTGGGGAGATTTTGATTCTGTTCCCTCTTCTGTCACCAGTTTGCCTTGTGATTTGTGGTAGCATTTTCAGTTATGTCAGTCACATGAGATCAAAACCCATGAGTCAGACTCCACCCAAATCATGAGCCTGGCTTCCAGATCCAGGAGCTTTGAACAGAGATCATGCCGTACTTTTTCTTTAGTTTATCTTTTGTTTCTGGAATTTCCTCTGTCTATTCCCAATGTGTCTCTAGCAATTAATGTTTCCCACTCTTTTGGAAGCATTGGGAAGATATTTTGATGATTTGGGACTGTTGGAGGCCTTGTTTGAACTCCACAATTAATTTTATTTTTGATGTCCAAAGTGAATCTTATTTCTTCCAGACTCTGAATCTTTCTTCTGTCCCCAATGACTTCTGCATACCTTAACGTCTCACAACCTATCACTTCTGTGTCTTCATTGCCATTCATCTGCTTTGTTTCCCCAATAATCCTCTCTGGTCTTCAGAGGATTTTTCACTATTGCCTTGCAGGATGGAGAATGTGTGAAAAGATGCAGATCTGGGTAACCCTTAACCTTTGTATGAGAGTATCTAATTGGAGGGAGCAGGGAAATGGTCTCCCTGAATCTCTTTCCTGAAAAAGGTGAAATTGTTACTTGCAGCACAAGAAGTGCGTGATGAGGACAGGTGGGAGATTGCCTCCATGCAGGAGGGCTGGAGCTTTGCCTGTTATTGTGAGACAAGACCCCTTTGCTCGCAATGTATTTGCAGGACTTGGCAAACCTGGGTTTTAAACTCACTTTGAAGGAAGTTAGGGGGAGAGGGAATCAGACTCAGTGGAGTTATAAGCCAAAGTAAATCCAGAGAATCAGCCCTTCTGTCTGCAGCCTTTTGCCCTCTAATTCAGTTGTCGATCTGTTGTTTTTCAAATTTTTAGTTTGTAATATATTGTTTGTAGACTCAGTTAGCCAACTCCACTATGAAGGGTGTGATTATGATTGAGATGGTGAAAAAGCCAAGGGGAAATTTGGTGTCGTATTGCTGTTTTCTCCTATAGCATTTGCCTCTTTTTAGGAAGGGTTATAAGGGTTATAAGTTATAAGTTCTTGGCAATGGTTTAACAAGCCAAAGCCAAAACAACAAATGTGATTTTGCAGTAATTATTGCATGCAGTACGGTGGTGCCTGCTGTTCCAATGGTAACATTGACATTGTTTTGCCATGAAATTTGCAGAACAGAGCTAACTATTTAATCAATAAAATTTTGCAAAACTAGGCTACTCACACCTCAGGCAGATGGAAAACGCATCTTCTCTTGCTCATCCTCTTGCCATACCACTCTTTCATCCACATTGTTTGCTGGTTCTTGCATATGCCATGTGCCAGGCATATTGCAGATCCATAATTTCAGGTAAAAGTGCAGTCAAACTGTACTCCCATATCCAAATACCTCTAGAGTCTGAGTGTTTGAAACTGAATCTGAACCCAGAGGAAAACTCTTTGTGTAGCCCTAAACTTTACGATGGGTTGTCTCCAAGCCTTGAATCCATGCTCACCCCATATTCTGGTGGATGGGAAATCTGGAATTTGTTTTTAAACCCAGAATCATCAAAAGCTGCATTCAAGATATGAGAAAAATTCACAACGTCTACCAGAAAATCTTTCAGCTAAACATTTCACATGCAAGGCCTGAATTTGTAGCAACTGGACACGTCTCACAATGTTCCTAGCTGTACTGTGAATGTTTCACAGAACTGCAATAATTGGAAGTGATTCCTTCTTTAAGACAGAGAAATGCTACCTCACAGCTTGAATATTAATAAGATAAAATTTATGAGAGCAAACAGTAATATAATATTTTCTCCAAAGGAAAAGGGCATGTACTTGCTTAGCTCTTTCATCAGCTGTTTTCGGACACACACTGTGTGCATAAAATACAGTTATGCAACCCATGTGGGTCAACAACGGAAGGTTGGTTGCTTCACTAGGACTATAAGAATCTTTTAAACACAATGGTACCACAAATTAAAGTGGAAATCTATCAAAACCATTATCGTCCTGAAAGCTTTGGCCACAAGCATAATTATTGTAGAAAGATGTTGTCCTTGGACGCAGCTTTGGCTCAGTTCAGCTAGTGTTATTTGTATCCCTCTATGGCTCAAAGTCAGAATTTGCATGGCTAAGGACCATAAATTTTTAGAGGAAAAAACAGACTGTTTCCTCAATGCTAACACTAGCAGTTTTTTATTGTTTTGTAGTGGTTTGTAGGCAACTCATTAGGTACTAGAGGTATGAACAGAGTGAATGCCGTGGATGAAATCTGCCTTGAACCTTGGAAGGATTTGGATGGAGATTTCTGTCTGGATCTGGTTGTTTGAGTCTGAGGCTGTTGCTTTACTGGATGTGAACAAGAACAAGTGAATGTCTGGAGTGCTTGGGTTTAAATCTAGATCTGAAAGTCCACATTTTAGTGGAAATAGTTTACTAATAGTAAAACAGTGAAGTAGATCTTAGGCTGATATAAGCTGCAGTCCACAGACTTAAATAGAGTAGAAAACCTGTCCTGAGTTTTCTAGCATGTCCATGAAGCAGGCAGTCCTGTAAGGATAAGAATAACTGAAGAGTATACAGTCTTCTGGATGTTGCTTGCCGTCAGCTAGGGACACATCTCCTTTACCCAGAGCTGCCCTCAGGAGAGGGACCAGGTTGCTTTCTCAGGCTCCTGAAAAAGGCTGAACCCTGGCGTAACTCTGTTCTTGTGTTGCTGATAAACTGTATTAAACAACAGGCACAGTCTGTTGTTTTTAAATTGGTTATTTTTCTTTCAACATCCAATTTTCCATCTTGAGGGAGGTAAGTGACTAACAAGTCTGAAATCTATTTTTCCTCTCTTTCCTTCCCTCAGGCTGGTATAGATGGAGAAAGCATTGGGAACTGCCCATTCTCTCAGCGTCTCTTCATGATCCTGTGGCTCAAAGGAGTTGTGTTCAACGTCACCACTGTTGACCTGAAAAGGTAAAAATTG
>VZTV01022180.1:0-12949 GCA_013400875.1 Anhinga rufa | reverse complement strand
CAACCGCCGCCTCAGCCCGCCGAGCGCCGCCGCGGGGCCGCCGCCTCGCCTCTCCTCGCCTCTCCCCCCACCTTCCCGGGCGCTGAGGGCGCCTGGCAGCGCGCCCCCGGCGGCGGCTGCCCGCCCTTGGTGCGGGCTTGGCCAGCGCCGCAGCGCTCTGCCACTGCGGGGCGGCGGTGGGGGAGAGAGCTCCGAGGCGAGCCGGCGGGCCCAGAGCCCGGGCGGGGTGGGGAGAGCCAGCCGCCCTGCCCCGCATCCCCCCTTCACTCCGCACGCCCCGGGGACATGGCGCCCGGCCTGGGCTTAAAATGCTTTTTGGCAGGAGGCTTGAGGGGAAAGAGGAGCAAGGAGAAGAGACAGGGCTGGTTCGACACCGAGCATAGCCTAATAAAGGCAATTCATGTGAAAACTGTTTCTTCTGTGTGTATAGGAAAATAAAAAGGTTACCTTGTTTTAAAAGGTAACCTTGTTTTAACCTGTATTATGTGAAGATACACTGTTTGCCCTGTTCGGGATCATGGGGCTGTGCAAACGGTGCGGAATAAAACCTGTCCCGCTCGCTCGGCCGTTCAGGTGGCAGCAGGTCTTTGAGAAGAGGCTTTATGCACGCGCTTACACTTACGCTTTTCACTTGGGTAGCAGCAGAAACTTAGAACATAGCAAATGGAATACTTTTCAGGTTTTAACAGTGCTCTCAGAAGCAGCAGGTTATATTTTGTCATCTCCTTCAGCATTCAGTGTGTCAGCCAACTTTCCAAACTACTCTCAAGTGAAATACTGTATGCATTGGAAATTGTTTCTGGATCATTCCTTTTCCAGGGTATCGAGGATTTTTTGTTAAATTCACTAACCTTTCCCTCGGTCATTTTCTGCAAAAGATTATCAGGTTCACAGCCAAGTCTCTGTTTCAGTCGTTCACCGATAGACACAGTGCTCTCCAAGCACCGTCTTTTTCTTTTTCTTTTGCTGTTTTGCATTTCAAGCTTGCTGTTCTGGGCATCCCAAACTCTCCCTGTTTCTGAGTGCTGTTGTAAACCAAAACTGGGAGCTGATTGATCGGCTGGGAAATTTTTGTTTTTCAAGGATAATGACAGCTTTTCAGAAATAAAATATTTATAATACAATTTTAAAATTTATTTTAAAATAACAGTGGCAGGCATCTCTGCAATTTCAAATCTGGCCGCAGAAAAGTGCCAGGGGATTTCTCTACTGACTGCGATCTGAGGCAGTTAGTATCTTTTCTGCCTTCTTCCAGTAAAATATTTGTGAATTCAGAATTCTTATATTTTCACAGTTCAAAATTCCACTAAGTTTCCATTCAATGCTGACTCTGGATACTTGCTTTGGTCTTGTTACCTGTAAAGCTCGGGATAAAATATACAAAGACTGGCCATAAAATCAAGCCTTCCTCTTTTGTCTCCCAGTGAGAGGCAGTTTATCTATGATTTGGTACAAGTGAAGAGAAAAACACTACTGAGGTAAATAATTTTTGTTTGCATTTTTTAATATGTTTCATAGCGAGTTGGAAATATGGTGAAAAATGCAGTCGTGAGGAAGTTAGAGTGTGTCTGCCTATAAAGTATACCTCTCCTACCTACCTGACCTGTTCTCAAGTTACTCCAATACTGAAGTCAAACTTCATATTATTGTTAATCACCTTTCTTACAAATACCTCTGAAATTAGGTTTATTATAACCCTCTGCAGGTAGCTGAGCCATCAAACTGCTATGTCCTCTGCACTAAATCCCTTCTAATCACATTGTTTCTTTGTCTGTCACTGTTGTTCTAAACATAACCATAAAAACATAATGCCAGAATTGAATGCCATTTTTGTAGGGCTTAAAGCATCAATGTGCTCTTCCAGACTAAGTCCCCTGTGAATGTTTTCTGACACAAATCTGCTTTAAGACTCAGAGTGCCAGCAAATGTGCTGAAAAGGAGCACCTCTACCTGAATGTTGTTGGGCAGAGAAGGAAAATATATCAGTGATACATTAAAAAGTAATCCCAAATAAACAGGGTTCTCATGCAACAGTTTCTCATTGTTTTTTTTCTGTTGTACTTCTCATTCTCCCTGAGATCAGAATTTGTTTTTCACCCTTGCCAGTTTTGCAGTGGATTTTTCAGCTGGTGCTTCTAATTCTATGTGAGCAGTATCAAGAGATACGTAAATAAAACACATTCATCTGAAACTCCCATGTTTCTTGGGAGAAGGACATGATACATTATCTGTCGAAAAAGCACTGTGTGTTAAAACTTTTAGAGCAAAATCAAACCATTATTCCTAAACAAGAGTCACAAGGGACAGCACAGTGTGAAAGTAGCTTCAAGAAGAGCACATCGTCAGCAGGGATAATCATGCTGATACTGTTCTCTGCTTGCAGGGGCTAAAAAACTTACTCCATCCGACTTTTCCTGTTAAAATGAAGGTCGATATTGTACAATATGCTGTTTAACTGTGTCTACTTTCATTGCTAGTACAAGTATATTTACCGACTGAAATGTCTGCAAAATCATATAAAGAATAATGGAGACTTCTGGCAGATCTTTCTGTAGCAGCACACAGGCCTCTCGTGGCCTGGACCTTTGTATGCCCTATGCTGCTCCTTATTTTGATTCTGCATATTTTTTGTTCAACAATGGCATTTTTGAATAACTTTGGTTTACTAGAGCACATGGAAGGACTCAGGTATGTTTAGTGCTACAGCAGGGTAGTGAATAGAAATTGCACATGACTGGCTTTTGGCTTTCCATCTGTCTCTTAAAACTATTCATCATTCTGATATTCCTCTGAATGTATAATTGTCATTGGCTAACACTGTATTCTGGTCAAAGGTTATAAAACGTTTATCAAAAGGAATGCTTTCCACTAAAACAAATAATCTCTCATAAAAGTCATGCCACCAAGCCTACCGATGGGGAGAACAGGCAAATTTGTGTAATATGCAGACAAACTTCAAATATTGCCATGAGAGATGTTTCTGTACTCGTTAGTGTTTCCGTGCAATTACACAGGTGGTTGGCAGTCAGATCATTAGGAGTGTAAATGTCAAGCTGTTGGCTTTCCTGCAGTGTGACACAAAACCTTGGCCAAGAAAGGCATGGTAAAAATAGGTAGTTCATTTACAAGCATCTAAAAGAAAAGAAAGTTGTTTAAGGAGTGATTTGATGACAGCAAGAAGGACAGAATCAGAAGCAAGGGAGCTATTCATACTGCTGACAATTATAAGTGCCAAACTGGCAAGCAGCCAAGGTGCCTACTAGGCAGGGGTCAAAGACACATATGCTGAGTCTCAAACAACAAATAAGCCATAGAATTCTGGCAAGCATTGCAGGAATAATATGCTCCAGCCCTGACAAAGAAGATGAGGGCTACAGAAAAAGTGGGACTACCAAGAGTGGATCATACCTCAGGGAAAGCAAAGCTTTCACCATTTCAGTTTTATTGGAGAAAAGTGCAGAAAACTTCTCACATATGCTAGGTCTGGTTGATCTAAATTGATGGGAAGTGTAACACAATGTTAAAAAATATTCTTTACAGTTGTGGCAGTAAATCAGTGTTCCATTAGCAGCAGCATCATTCAGAGATGGCATTCTTCAGAGAGTTAGTAATAGATTTACTTTGCCAAAGTAAGATTACACCCCAGGTGATAGACACCTGGCATTTGAAACAGACACAATTAAGAAGAAAGTCCAAGTTACATCTTGCCAGATGTTGGATCCCGTTCTTTTCTAGTCTTTCACTAATTCAGTCAGATGGCAGGTTTTTTGCCAACTAGATAACAATGTAAAATGCACAAACAAAAAACCTGAAACATTTACATTTTATTATTATTTTACTACTTGGCAGTATGAAACAGGAAAAGAAAGAAATTCTGTGAGCTTAGACCTAGCCATAGTCACAGCAGTTACACACCTATACAGAGAGTCATAAAAGAAAGAGATGTACCATAAGCTATGTTATTTTATATTTATAAAGGGCACTGCCTTTTAACTGGTGAGAATGGTACTCTGCAGCCCTTTGGGTGATCTCCAAAGTGCCAGTGCTACATAGCTACATATAATTGTTATGAGGCATATCAAAGACAGCAGGGAGTTCTAGCAGAAGGTGCTTATTTATGGCGAACATTCTCCATTTGAGATAGTTCCATAACTGACGGAAATGCTGATGAACCAAATGCGTCCCTTGTCTGACTCCATTGTTTAAACTGTAATTTTTTTTTCCTCAGTGACCTGACCTACAACTTGTCATTATCAGGAGAAACAATGAGCCAATTCCTAAATGGATTTTCAAGGTGCTATTATAATATTTAAGAAAATATTTCCTTTTAAGGGCAAGTATTTTGCCTACCATTACACAGACTACATTGCCATCTCTGTTTTTTACATAAATGCAGTTAGTATCTCCCTCTCCTCTCCACCCAGTCTTTTCTGCCAATAAATACTGATGTGATTTCTTATATGGATTATAAGGTGCAGTATGCAGTAACCTCTGATTTCCTTCCTCCCTTAATATTACTAAGACCCAACAAAACAGTATTGATTGTCAGTGGGGCCAGTTTTCTTGCTCTTCCAGCAAGCAATCCCTTTACATCACTTAGTAAAATGACAAACTATAAATCATCCTTAGGAAATATTTACTGAATAAGGAGATGCTGAGACAACTTTTATGCTATATCCGTTTCTTCTCAAGTCCAGAGCATTTATCAGAGTTTAGCCAAAACAGCACAAAATAACTACCTGGCAAGTGTACCTGCACTGCATTCTGGGGATAGTGCTTTCCAAACAGGAAAAAAGAGATAATGACCTGCACCTTTTCTGTGTTCTCTTAGGGAGCAAGACTTCTGATTTATTTTAAGCATCTATTTTAGGATCAAATGAACCATATTCTAACATATGCCTTTGTCTCCCCGCCAACTCTAGAGAGCCTAGGGTAACTACTCTGATGTAGATAGCTGCGTTAGCTACATTTGCTTGAATGAGTCCCATTCCAGCTAACATTATTAAGTTCATCATTCAACTCAATACCTGATTTCTACTTGTGCAGACAAGGAAAGTCTTAAACCAGTATACTCAGCAAACTTGTTGCTGGCTTCAGAGAAAGGGCCACCAAGGAAGCTAGAAGTGGACTGAAAGGGAGGGTACAAATGAAATGCAATCTACAATTAGCAATATATAATCTCATTATATACTGCAGAAAATTTTTATCTGTTAAAGGTTACGCGGTAATAGGTTTGAGGCAGGTGTGTCCCTCTGGCAGAGAAGTTTCAGCATTAAGGGGAGGAAAGAAGATGGAGTAGAGCTGGAGTGTTTCTGGGAAGCCCAGAGAGTCCAAGGAACTGTGTATTTAGTCAATGAAATCACAAGAAAGATAAGAGATTGATTAGTTGCTAGCTTGCTTGTTGGTGGTTTTATTAGAAACCCTAGGATCTAATACAGTAATGTCTAATATACTAATATCTAATATGCAATTTCTCCATTTCAAACTTTTTCAGCAAGTGAAAATTAATTAGGCGTTATCTAATAAAGCACATATATATATAGGTTATATGAATCCAAAAGTTAGATTTCTCTGTTCTTTTTGGTTTTATTCTTCTAATTACTAAGTTAATGTACAAAAAATATTTTGTGGGCATACGAGGAATAAGTGTTTGAAAATTTTTTTAAGCATTTGCCATATAGCTGTCTTTTAAAAATTACTTGGGGTACTCAACTGCTATGTCTCTGGCATTAAATTGTTCCAGAGGAGCAGTAAACAGTTTAATTTCTAGCATAGTAACCTATCACTATAATTTTTGTTTCTTCTGTCACCAACATTACTCAGCTTAGGACCAAAATTAAATGGAGAAATCTTCTGGTGCAGTATAAACTTGCCTAATTTTGCAACCAAACACTAAAAAAGGCAGAGGTATTACTGAACAGACAACCAAAGTTTATATTTGCACATAGAGGATGTGCTTGCCAAGGTAGTCTGCTCTTGTTTTATATGTCGGTTTGATGTTTTTCAGTTTACTTCATATCATTTTGCCTAAGCAATGCATAATTAAAATGCATATCCCCAATAACTGAATACAGTTGTTAAATTATCAACATAGCAAAAACTTTTGGACAAAATACTACTAAATAATGAAAAATAAATTGAAATAGTGTGTAATGTGAAATAAAAACAAATATCACATGCACCATAATACAAAATAATCTGAGATCAGTAAGTAAATGTGTGCATCATTTATTTCTTCCATTTCTGTTTGTATTTAACTTCAGAGTCAGATTGCAGTTTTCAGCTGTGTCCTGTGATCTAAAATCCTCTTTAGTAGCATGCATAAGTTATCACAAAGGACTGTGTTTTTTGGCTTCAATAGCAAAGACTGAACCAAGCAAATGAATACTGTAACTCTAGAAGAAAGGCTGACATAGGAAATACTGGAATGGTATTGGGTATCAGAGATTCCCTTTCAGCATAATGGCAGCAATACCACGATAAAGTAAAACTCTTGGAAAAGCTCTAAGTTTTTTACATCTACTTTTTCTGTCTTCATCACTAATACAAGATGTAACCACGTGAATATTAATGTGCACTACTTCATGTTACAGTTGCAATAATAAACACTTTCTTGAGTCCACAGCATCTCAAACAAAAATCTAGCTGTAAGCTTCATCTGGGGGAAGGAAACCCAGTAATACTTTTAAATGAAAATACTGATGCCATATTGTGAAGCAGAACACATGTTATTGTTGTTACTTTTAGGGACCCACAGTGTTGCCTAAGCAAATTCTGTGGAAGAGAACAATATTCTTATTTTTCATAACAAGAATGTCATTTGCAATAACAACCATTCCACTTTACTGTTAATGATTTCTTTTGTCACTTTAAAGCACAATCCACCTCCAAAGCAGGTGTTTGTACACCAGAACAAGAAGGGATTTGTTTCACGTAGTAGATCTGAGGGGTTTACGGTCTATGTGTGAGGTCATAGAATTTGGGACAACACAAGAATTAGCAATTTTCTTAAGAAAATTAGCAATTTTCTCATCTTTCTGATTGCAAAGAACAGCTTTGAAATGTGACAATGTGGGCCTAGTACAAGAGGGTATTGGTTTTGGCTGGGATAAGGTTAATTTTTTTCATAGCAGCTGGTATGGTGCTGTGTTTTGGATTTGTGATGAAAACAGTGTTGATAACACACACCCATGATTTAGCTATTGCTGAACAGCATCAAGGCCTTCTCTGTTTCTCACCATGTCCTCCCAGCAAGTAGGCTAGGGGTAAGCAAGAAACTAGGAGGGGACACAGCTGGGACAGCTGACCGCAACCAACCAAAGGGATATCACAGAATCACAGAATCACAGAATGGTAGGGGTTGGAAGGGACCTCGTCCAACCCCCCTGCGTGAGCAGGCACACCTAGAGCAGGGGGCACAGGACTGCATCCAGGTGGGTTTTGAATGTCTCCAGGGAAGGAGACTCCACAGCCTCTCTGGGCAGCCTGTGCCACTGCTCTGGCACCCTCACAGGAAAGGAGGATTTTTTTCAGATTTAAGTGGAACTTCCTGTGTTCCAACCTGTGCCCATTGCCCCTTGTCCNATGACCTCCCTCGACCTGCTGGCCACACTCCTTTTAATGCACCCCAGGATACCATTGGCCTTCTTGGCCACAAGGGCACAGTGCTGGCTCAGGGTCAGCTTGCTGTCCACCAGCACTCCCAGGGCCTTCTCAGCAGCGCCGCTTTCCAGTAGGTCAGCCCCCAACCTGTACTGGTGCCTGGGGTTGTTCCTCCCCAGGTGCAGGACCTTGCACTTGCTTTTGTTGAATTTCATGAGGTTCCCCTCGGCCCAGCTCTCCAGCCTGTCCAGGTCCTATTGGATGGCAGCACAGCCTTCTGGAGTATCAGCTACTCCTCCCAGCTTGGTGTCACCAGCGAACTTGCTGAGGTTACACTCCATCCCTTCATCCAGGTCATTGATGAATACATTGAACAGGACTGGACCCAGTACAGACCCCTGGGGAACACCACTAGTTACTGGCCTCCAACCAGACTCTGCCCCATTGATGACAACCCTCTGAGCTCTGCTGTTCAGCCAGTTCTCAGTCCATCTCACTGTCCACTCAGTGGACAAGACTTAGCTTGTCTATGAGGATGTTATGGAAGACAGTGTCAAAAGCCTTGCTGAAGTCAAGGTAAACAACATCCACTGCTCTCCCTTCATTGACCCAGTCAGTCACACCATCACAGAAGGCTATCAGGTTGGTCAAGCATGACCTTCCCTTGGTGAATCCATGTTGACTACTTCTGATTGCCTTCTTTTTCTCTGCATGCCTGGAGATGACCTCTGGGATGAGCTGCTCCATCACCCTTCCAGGGGTGGAGGTGAGACTGACTGGCCTATAGTTTCCCAGGTCCTCATTCTTGTCCTTTTTGAAGATTGGAGTGACATTTGCTTTCCTCCAGCCTTCGGGCACCTCTCCTGTCCTCCATGACCTTTCAGAGATGATAGAGAGTGGCTCAGCAAGAACTTCCGCTCAGCAAGAATATCCCATACCATATGACATCATGCTTAGCATGTAAAGCTGGGGGAAAGAAGGAGGAAAGGGGGAACATTCAGGGTCATGGTCCTTGTCTTCCCAACAGTTCAATGTGATGAAGCCCTCTTTTCCTGCAAATGGCTACGCACCTGCCTGCCAATGGGAAGTAGTGAGGTAATTCCTTATTTTGCCTTGCTTGTGCACACAGCTTGACTTTCCCTATTAAACTGTCTCTATCTCAACCCACAAGTTTTCTCATTTTTACCGTTGTGATTGTCTCCCCCATCCCACTGCGGGGGAGTGAGTGAGCAGCTGGATGGGGCTGAGCTGCCTACCAAGGTTAACCCACAGCAAACAGATATAACAGTCTATCTGCATAAGACTGCAGAGAATTAAAATAGGTATGGACAGCATTAGTCAAACCTCCTACTTTAGGCATTTAAATTAGGCATTGCAGCATTTATGAGCCTTTAGAGACATTTAGGCTGCCTAAGCTGCATTTTTCTGCAGAGTCAGTGGGGAGAGCTAGGTGCCTGCATCACCCTCATGGGGTTATTTGGGGCAGCTTAGCTACAGACTTTCTTCTCCACTGCAATGAAGGAAGCTAGGTGTCTCTTCTAGGCAGTGCAGTATGCCTACATGGTGAACAGGTAGCCCCTGAAGTCTGGCCAGGGGGAAACATCAAGCACAGAGAAATAGCCACGAAGTTCCTGGCTCAGAGTCTGAGAAGCCTTCAGAGTATTGAACCCACACTTCCCATTTCCTAGGAGAAAATCCTAAATGCCAAACCAAATGTTGACACTGGATCACTGTACAGCCAGGAATTTGAGTAATAAGGAATTAAAAACAATGCATAGAATTTTTCTTTAAGTTCTATAGTAATACATTAGTGTTACAGTTCTGACTTTTCTTTAACCTTTAAGTATTGCTGGTCCCAGTGCAGAGAGGTCCTTGAAGATCTATAGTTTCCCTTGAGGACAACAGGTAAATAGGCTTTTGGACTTAAAATGAGTCTTTATTATTTTTGTAAAAAGATTTTTTCCTCTTCTGCACATACAGAACTTCTATTAAATTTTTTTGTGGTGTTTCATGCCATGTTAAGGAACATAGTTTGACCCAATGCTTCAACTGTTATAGATCAGATTTGTAATTCAGAGCTTAAGGAGACACCTATCAAAGTTGTGAGGTACTGTAGTGTTAATGGAGGTAGTTTGAGTTATTATACTCCTCTTTTAGTGGGCCTTTTGAGGAATTGGAGAGAAGGGGGAGAGGTCACCATGGGGCACCAGAAGACCCAACAAGGACAGGTGAGGTGGCATTGTAGCCACAGAGGCAGTAGGTCTGTTCCAGTGCATGACAGCCAAGAAGGGAACCTTAAACTTTCTTTTACAATTGGTCCCAGAGAGACTCTTCAGCTTCATTAACGTCCATTTCCTGCTCCTTGCTGTAGTGTTGTCACCACACATGTCCATGAGACAATGAACTTGTGTTCCCGTTGTAAATACAGTGGTGTTTACCCATGGTACATCTGTGCCTGAAGCAGCAACCACTATATTTAAGTTGCCAAAGCTTTTCCAAGACAAAAGTATGTCCAACTATTTCTAAAAGCACAGACATCTCCATGTCTTGGAGCAAGAATTTGGAGTTTAGCAGTATTATAGCCTCGAGTCAGGAACATATCCCCTGTTGTCCCGGTGAATATCGATTTAATTTCTAAAATGTTGAGAAATGTCATTTTCTAGCTATGTTTTGCTCCTTTATGTTTTCCAGGGGCTAACAGCTAAGCAGTTTAAAATTCCAGTTGCTCCAGGCAGATTTTGCTCTTGCATGTTGCTCCAGCATGCAAAACAACACTGAACCTACATCTGGAGCCCACACAGCTCAATTCCTGCCACTGCTCCACAACAAATGCTCTCAAAGAGCACAACTTAGTGAGACACTAAAGAACAGTTCTGGAATGAAAATAAAACTTCATCCTTTAGGGCTTCAGACAATCTCTGAGTATTAGGGCTTAGGATGAGACCTCTTTAATAGAGAAATAATCCAACATCTGGCTACTGTAAGGGTTTTTTGCACCTTTGTGTAAAACATCTGGTCCTGGCTACGATCAGAGACAGGATGCTGCGCTTCAGATTACACATCTGATTCATACATTTATTAGAGTATGGATAGAAAGTTTGCAGAATGTTAATTCAGAGAATGCTAGTTCTAAAGGAATTCAGTTGTACCTGTGGACTATTTTGTTTCTACTAAAACAATGATTTCCAGCAAGACATCATTCAGTTAATGCGTATAAATGCTAATTATGAACACACAAAAATGTAACAATACTTGCATGTTTGTCTTGAGCTTGACTGTATCCAGACATAAAATAAAACATGGTTCCTATCCCAATTTATCAAAATGACAAAAGAGAGCAGAAATATTGGAAGGGAAATGTAATCAGAAAATAAGCAGCTTTTGAAAGCTTTTTAGTGACAAAAATGATACAAAATAGCCAGTCCTGTTTCTTTTAGACAGAAACAGCTAGAAAAATGCTGTAGGCAGAGTGTAGGATCTCTTGCTGTTCTCTGTTTATCTGTGTTGTGACTAGATTTTATGAATTAGCATATTAACTATGAAGAAGTGGATGCATTGCTGAAAACCTTTTAATAAAACCAAGAAATAATCTTTGTCATGGTTAGATATCTGAGCGAGTCATTGCTTTGGCATTTGAACAGTCATATGGTACAAAGGGAATAAGATGAGCCCTTCTTAAATGGAAGGGAGATCAAAGTCAGGCTCTAGGAGCAGAGGAATAGGTGGGATCTCCAAAGATGGAGGTAAAATTCTAACCAGAAGGAACAAAATTTTAACACTGATGAAGGCTCCACCCAGAAAAGAGTTGTATGGAAAAGGCAAAAACAGTTGAAGCGTATTTTCTGCTGGAAAATGTGAAGCAATCAGCTAAATTAAGGGGCAGATTCACTGCATGATGAATAATTCACCACCCTTATTCTTATTAATCCTCTAGTCTGCCCAGGCAGATTTGGGATCCTTCTTTAGAAGCATAAATGGTCTGTTAAGGGTGGCAATTATTGTATTATTTTCAAAATGTGGTTTATCTGGAATGTACCATCATGAATTGTTGTGCAGCTGGTACTATATACAGACATGGAATACAAGAATTGATTAAAGCATTAAAGTAATATGAAATTTTTACTGCCAATGGGTCTTAACAGTCTTTATGAATAACACCAACAATTTGGGCTTTTCAAAGCACAAATCAAAGTGAGAGTGAATGAAGTCAACAACCAATGAGATGCACATTCAGGATTAACTAGGCATTATTACAATAAGTGGCCTATTATTCTACAAATTACGTAAGCAATTTCAACAAAAATGGAGACTTGGAAAAGAAGGAGTTTGAGAGATATCTTTATAAAAAAAATATATATATTACTTAAATAGATTGTGTAGCTAGTCTGAGAGTAAAAGGGGAGGGGGTATAATTGAAAACATATTTCCTGAGGAATGATATCTGAAAACAGTGATTCAGCTTTTAAAAACAAACTGCAAATTATATTCCCATACCATTAAGAAAGCAAATGATTCCTTTGATTCTTAACACATGTCATCATGACAAATCAGAAAAGTATGACTTTTTAACCAAGGTTAAAATTGAGTATGTCACATTTTTCCCTTATAGCATAAAAACAAGGATGAATTTCGTAGCAGGCAGAACATTTCAAACTGATAAAGATATTCTTATTTCAGTAAATATTTAGGCAATTCTTAACTAGCAGGGATTATTATCTTTGCATAAGATAATAATGGAAGTTAATGCTTAGAAGGATTCTAAGAAAGACTAGTGTCCATATGCATGAAAACATAGCTATAAAAAAAGGTTAAAAAATATAACAGGTACTTACCAAGTTGATACTAGGTGGAATCAGAGAGTTTTACTTAGAAGCAGATTTACTTGGCACTGTCTGATTTCTTATAATAACCAATTGACTGCAGATCCTGAGACAGGTTACTCACTAACTAGACCTTACACTTGGTGTAGTTGTATCTTAATATGCACATAAAGAGGTATCTTAATACATACTTCTAATGTAAACAAAACACATCATGTGCACCAATATACAGTGTTATGTTTTTAATATGAATACTAATCAGGTAATAATTTTAAAGGGAGACTTAATTGTTCCCTTTTATAGTACCATAACTAAGCCCTTCCAACTCTACCACTACAAAAGATAAGGCCATATACAATAGTTGAAAAGACAAGTAACCATGATAACTTGAACAACACTTTCTCAGCTGTGATTTCACAATAGGTAGCATGTCACCTAGCAACAGAAGTATAGGGGCATCAGGGATGATGTCAGAAGACAATAAAGTTGATGGATATGTGTCTGTGATGAAATCAACTTTCCCCTAA
>VZTV01022178.1:0-12464 GCA_013400875.1 Anhinga rufa | reverse complement strand
TGCCCAGCGCTGTTTGCTTGCCTGCCTCTATTCATTTAACAAATTGTAAACGTTAATTGGAATCCCGTTTGGGACTGAGTCATTTATCACACTTCCATTATCTAAAATATTACCTCAATCTTAGTTGGAGCTAGGTCTGCGCGGTATATGCGTTTTTATGGATCTCACACATGCGAACGCTATCTGCATAGCGAAAGTGCCCCTACGCTTTAAACCCCCTCACAATCCCCCGCGGGGCTGCCTCCGGGGCACCATGGCAACGGCGGCCATGTCGAGGGGGGGCAGGCGGCGGGGCGAGGAGCGGCCATGACGGGTGAGGGCGAAATGGCCGTCGGAAGGGGCGGTCGCTGTATCGCGCCGGCAGTCCTTTCCGGTGGGCCGGAGGAAGGTGGAGGCGAAGGCTGGTTCTGGAGCGGGTATGGGGGTCTGTGGGGGTGCGGGGGAAGGCGGGGTCTGGGGCCGGAGGCACCGTACACCCGTGAAGGGAGAGCTGGGCTTGAGGGACGGGCCGTGTGGGGGTGTCGTCGGCAGCGGCGGTGGCTGCCCGGGGGTACGCGCCCGGCCGCGGCGGGTGCGGGGCTCCGGGTGCCCGGGAAGCGGGGCCCGGCAGTGCGCGGTGTCCTGCTGGGGGTGTGGGAGGCTCCCGGGTGGGCGTGGGGTCAGTGGCGGGAAGGTGGGGGTCCCCGCCGGGCGTGGAAGACGAGAAGGGGTGCAGGGGCACGTTCCTGGGTATTCNTGGGCATCGGCGAAGTGGCTTGGGGAGTCTGTGGCGGTTTGGAGTGGGTTTCTTGCTCTGCGTAGAGAGGAGTGTGTGGTGGGCGATGTGGAGCTGTATGTACCCTGTGTGGGGCAGTATCTCTGGGGTTTGAATGGGTGACCACGGCAGTTTTTTGTGGGGCTCCAAAGGGCTGTGGATAGCATGAAGAAAAAATGGAAGCATAGAGCGGCTGGTGTGCGTAGGAAGCTGAAAGGCGAGCTCTTGAAAGGTCTCTTGATTAGAGGTGCCACGGGCGTGTGAAAGGGCTCAGATGCAAAGGGTTGCAAATGAGCAGGTGAGAATTGGGCCTGGGGAGGTTTGCTCTCTGCAGGTGGTGGTGGTCAGAGAGATGATTTTTGGCCAGTGGTAGGTGTGGTGAGTGCCAGGTGGAGGTGTATTCAGGCCTCTGTGTAAGAGGGTTTTAACCATAAGAGGGAGATTAAGACAAAGCTGAGTCTGTGATAAAGGAGGACATTCAATCTTTGATGAGCCAGTGTGATCTGTTTGGGGAGAGAAGAACGTGAATAGCCTGGGATTGGTGGTAAGGTTGAGTTCCTAAAGGAAAGAGAGGGTCTGTGGTCATGAAAACTTAGTGGGTCAGGTCCTGGCATACAGTATGTGAGGATGTGAGTAGTGGGGACAGAGAGGGCTAGAGCTAGAGATGGTGTCAGGAGGCAGTGGAAGAAGTATTTTGTCCATGGACACTAAATGTGAAAGGCAGTAGTCACTGGTGGCTTGTTGGACTGATAGGTAGCAGATCTTTTAGTGACAGCTGCTCCGGCCACCCTCTCCAATGGCCTGGTCATTCTAGCTGAAATCAATGCCCACTGAATTCCATTGCTAAAAGGAGGAAAACGGTTAAGTGGAAGTTGTCTTTATTTTTTTAATTTTGAGATGTATTTAATACTTATGTTAAAATATAGGTTACAGGAACACTATATGTGCTGTTTCAGTAACTCATTTAGAAATAATCTTTATACCATTTTGCATATGGTATAGGGCAATGCCAAGCTAAAATGCCTGTTAAATTATAAGATTTGGCAAAGCATTGTACCCACTTAATCTTAAAAATACAGTAGCCTTATTACTTTCAGTAGAACTGCTCAAGTAAAGAAAATAGATAAAAACTGGCAGGTTCAGTTTGTAACCCTTAGTTTAATGTAAATGGTGTTATAGATTTAAATGGAACAACACAAATCTAACTTGTATGGTCTGCATTTCATTTACTTCTGGGTTTCATTTAGTTTAGGGGGAGAGAGAGATCTGTCAATTGAGTTGGCACAGCATCAGTGAATATGGGAGAAGAATGCTGCTTACGTCTGAGGAAGATCTAATTGGTTTTGTTTTCCATCACTAGCTGCTATATTTGTTTTGGAAACCCTTTACGGAGATATTTTGGGGAACTGCAAGAAATACTGTTCAAACTTAAGAAAAAACTGTTTTAATGCTGAGGGTCATCAGTAGGATCAGAAACCATGGGATAGGTTGCCCAGGGACATTGCTGAGTGTATATCTCTGGAGATACTCAAAAGCTGACTGGACAAGGGCCTTGGCAACCTGTGCTGGCTGACCCTGCTTTATTTAGGAGCACTGAGCTGGTGATCTCCTGAGATCTATTCCAGCCTCAACTATTCTGTGGTTCTGTAGCTAGTAGTCCAGAGCTTTTCAGATTGCATTAACTTGGGGATAAATGCTCTTAAAACATGCCTGTGTCTCTCCCGATACACAGGAAAACTCTTCAAATGGGCCTTTACAAACCTTGGCTCAGAATCGCTGTTTAGTTCCATAGGATTTGTAAGATCTCTGTGTAAGCTCTTACAGGGCTCGTCTTCAAGGTGTTGGTGCCCTTGGCTTTACTGACGTTGAATGTTGATACATAAGAACAATTCGGTTGGTATGAAGTCAAACAGTGCCACATATGCACAGTCTCAGTTGCCTGTTAAAGTCTAGACCCAGATAATTTTTGTTAATACAGAGAAAGATCAAAAAAGCTAAGACTGAACCTGCATGAGGATTTCTTTTTAAGGAGCATGGTAAGGTACAGTGCTTCTATTTTAGCATTACAGAGCAGTGGATTTCTTTCCCGTCATCTAGCTGTTTGCAGTGCTAATCCTAGTGGTGTCTTGCAAGACTTTGTGTTGGGCATCTTGTTACCATGATGGATCAGTATGTTAAAAACCCTAAATTGAGTTGATTGTAGGTGTGTGTGTTTGCTGGGTTTTTTTAATAGTGTTCTTTAATGTTCAGGAAGAACTTGGAGAAGGTGGGAGTCTATATGCTTCAGCTACCATGTCTGGAATTGGCAATAAACGGACAGCTGGAGAGCCTGGGCCTTCTGCACCTCCAGAGAAGAAGGCAGGAGTTGAAGATTCAGGGACCACAGTGGAGACCATTAAGCTTGGTGGTGTTTCTTCAACGGTATGTCTTCCTTGCATGCTCCCACTCAACCTCTTGCTTTTTTTAATCTGGAAACAAAAATATCTCTCTGCTTTCTGTATGAGCCTAGTGATCTGGTTTCTGTGCAATGTGCCCTGACTTGTGCCTTTGCACAGGAGGAGATGGACATCCGGACCCTACAAACCAAGAACCGGAAACTAGCAGAGATGCTGGACCAGCGGCAAGCCATTGAGGATGAGCTACGGGAGCACATTGAGAAGCTGGAGCGTCGGCAGGCTACTGATGATGCCTCTCTGCTGATTATCAATCGGTATTGGAATCAGGTTAGTAACATGCTTTGTTATTTTATATACACTGTTCCCTTGTCTCTTCTTCCATTCCACTACACTCCTTTTATTCACATCCATTCTTTGTCTTGTCTTGCCTGTTCCATCATTCAGTTTGATGAAAATATCCGCATCATCCTTAAACGCTTTGACCTGGACCAAGGCCTTGGAGACCTTTTGTCTGAAAGAAAAGCACTGGTGGTACCAGAACCCGAACCAGACTCGGACAGTAATCAGGAGCGCAAAGATGAGAGGGAACGAGGTGAGGCACCTGGCTGGGGACAGTGGAAAAGATGGATCGCAGCTGTGGACAATGTTGATACCCCTTCCTAAAGGGTGACAGAGGCTCTCTGATTGTGGAGACTAGCTATATGTTGCCTGCCAGAGCCCATTAACTTCTTTGACCTCATTCTGTTCCCAGGTGAAGGACTGGAGCCGGCATTCTCCTTCCTAGCCACTCTAGCCAGCAGCACTAGTGAGGAAATAGAATCTCAGCTACAGGAGCGTGTAGAATCGTCCCGCCGTGCTGTTGCCCAGATTGTGACAATGTACGACAAGCTGCAGGAGAAAGTTGATGTGTTGTCCCACAAGCTGAATAGTGGAGGTATGACCAGGGTGGCTCATCCCTGGCTGATACTCAAGAATCCTCATCTAGCCCCAGCTTAGACATGATTCTGCACTCTAAGTATTAAGGCGTAATCCTTCTTGCTCATTTATTTTCCAAAATACATTGGCTTAGCTTTCCAAACTCTCAAGAAACAAAACTGCTGTTGAGGTACTATATGCTAGAAATGTATTATAACTGCCTATAAATTTGAATGCTGAGAACTCTGCCCAGTGTGTTGGGCAAAGGAAAGGCATGCTTCTGCCAGTAGTGTGTTCATGCACCTGCGGAGCCACAGGTTACAGTTGAACCTTATCACCCAGCTGTCCTCAACCACTGCATAAAAGGCTTTATCCTTGCAAGTGAAGAAGTGAAATCAGTATTGCAAACTGATGTTTGACTCCTTCTCACTTGCAGTTTAGTAAGAGGTGTAGGAATAACCAGCTCCTCACTTTCCTCTGAATTTTGAGCAAAATGGTAGCCATCTATCTGATATCTTGGTATGCCTAGTGTAGCTGTCAGTTTTGAATGCAAAGCAGAGTTCTGCAGAAGGAAGCCAAATGACTAGCTTCTGAAAATTACTGTAGCAGAATCAATTTACACTCAGATGACTCTCTGAAAAATGTCATTAGCTTAAGGTTAGAATATTAATCTTTTGAATGAAAGTTTAGGTGGAATATCAACTTATCCTTGGTTTGCCTTCTGTCCAGAGAGTTCTATCTGCTCTGCTCAAGGAGCTCTGGCAAGTCTAGTACTGGTGCAGTGAAGCATTACTGTCCTTAGTTGGCAGTCTTAAACGCTGTAGTAGCATTGGCATTAGTGAGCCTGTACTCAGTTGCTGTACTTATCATCTGGTGTGTTAGCTCAAGCCACCTGTTGTAGCAGGTTTATGCATGAATTTGATCTGTATTAGGGTGTCACTGGGTTACGAGGGCATGTTTTGTGCTGCTGATACTGGCACAACTGGAATGATCTCTGACAGTAGGGAATGGTAACTAACAATCAGAAATGTGTAGTATGTTAAACCACAGAGCCTTTTGCTTGGTGAATGCTCTGCGTGGCTTGAGATCAGACCATTGGGAACCATCTGCTGGAGAGATAGAGTAAGCAGAATTTAAAACCAGAAATCTCCTTTTCAATATTCTTTTTTCTGTCTTCACTGTTGAAGAATTAACAACAATATTCCTTGATTTCCATTAATTTCCTTTTCTTTATGCATCTTTCAGATATTTCATTGATGGAAGAAGCAGTCCTGGAGCTTAATACCTACCTCTCACATGAAAATGGACGGCTGCAGGAGCTGGCTGATGTTCTTCAGGAAAAGCACCGAATCATGTCTCAGGAGGTATAAAAAGGAGAGGAAAAGAAATCTGCTTTGGGGTCCTGCTTAGAGTAATTTGTGGTTACCATAGTTTGGAAAGCAGGTTATTGCCTTGGAGAGGGACAGGAGCAATACGGTTTGAAAGTTGCCTACTGAACAAGTCATGGAAAAGGTAGTTGTTCTGGAGAATTTTACATAGGTTTTCTGTGTAATTTGGACTGATTTGCTTGTTACATCACTGAATGAAAGAGTATAACCAAACCAGTGAGTTGAACGGATTTAATTTTAAAAGAAAATAGAGAGGAGGTAGTGGTAAGGTCATTGTTACCTCAGGTGTCTCAGATGTTTACACATCCCTGTCATTTCAAATTCCCTGGTTTCTCTGGGTTACGTATGAAAGCATAATGACATTAATTACAAGATGGAGAAGAGAAGACTGGAGAACAGAAGGCTGAGGGGGGATCTCATCAATACTTATAAATATCCGAAAGGCGGGTGTCAAGAGGATGGGGCTGGACTCTTTTTCAGTGGTGCCCAACAACAGGACAAGGGGCAACGGGCACAAGTTGGAACACAGGAAGTTCCACCAAACATGAAAAAAACCTCTCTCCTGTGAGGGTGCCAGAGCAGTGGCACAGGCTGCCCAGAGAGGCTGTGGAGTCTCCTTCCCTGGAGACATTCAAACCCCGCCTGGACACGGTCCTGTGCCCCCTGCTCTAGGTGTCCCTGCTCACGCAGGGAGGCTGGACAAGGGGATGTCTTGAGGTCCCTTCCAACCCCTACCATTCTGTCATTCTGTGATTCTATGGTCCCAGTCATTAATGGATTCACATTATTGGCAGTACTTGTTTCAGAG
The DNA here is from genome assembly GCA_013400875.1 of Anhinga rufa. NCBI lineage: Eukaryota > Metazoa > Chordata > Aves > Suliformes > Anhingidae > Anhinga > Anhinga rufa. The sequence continues at coordinate 6,203 of VZTV01022178.1, read as the reverse complement.
GTTTCAGGTCCTTTAAAAACTGTGTAACATTGGCCTTGCTGAGTGTTAGACCACCAAGCACTTCAGTAGAGTAAATGAACATACGGATTGAAAAGATTAAAAAAAAAAAAAAAGCCTTTGAATAAGCTGAGGTGGCTCTCTGTACTCTGCCAGATATACCAGCTCCTTGCTCTTTCTCCGTTTTCAGTTTTGTCTTATTTTCATTACTGTGTTGGCATTCAGCCAGTGTAAAATTTGGGACAGTTCATTGAGTAGTCTGTCACCACAGCAAAAGATGGGCGTGATGACACCAAAAAGCACATAAATCTAGGGTAAGATGAATAAGAGAAAAATTAATACTGAGCAGTCTTGGAAAATGTTGATTCTATTCAATATGCTGGCTGAAACACACTTTTGATTGCAGTTCTCCAAGCTGCAAGAGAGAGTGGAGACAGCAGAATCTCGGGTGTCTGTTCTGGAGACTATGATCGATGACCTTCAGTGGGATATTGACAAGATACGCAAGAGGGAGCAGAGGCTCAACCGGCACCTAGCAGATGTTCTGGAACGAGTAAGCACCATCCTCTTTGCCAGGAAACCACAGAAATGGGTTTAGTGTTGAAATGCGTGACGTCATCTTATGGTGCTTTGTTGTGAGAAGTGAGACTCTGTAGTGTACCATCTTTGGTCCTGAATATGCTGTATCAGCAGCCTTAACATTTAATTGGGTATTAATGAAATCTGTTGCCTTTTTTGCAGGTAAATTCCAAAGGCTACAAGGTGTACGGAGCTGGGAGCAGCCTCTATGGGGGCACAATCACCATTAATGCCCGCAAGGTAATGTCAGGGGCTTGGTTGTGGTCAAGGGGAAGAATAAAGTCAAGGAGAGCTTGTGTGTAGGGCAATAGATTGGAACAGAATTTAGATACCTCCTTTGCCATGAATCTGGGTGACTGAGCAAACCGTTTTGTCTGTGCACAAGTTTCCTGCTTATGAAACAGACCTTATGGAAGTAGACTCTCACTTGGTAAAGCTACCTGACTGCTAAGCCTGTAATTTCTGTTACTGTATAAACAGTTACTTAATTAATACCCTCAGTAGATATGGTAGGATTTACAAGCAATTTATCCCCAACAGTTTGAGGAGATGAATGCAGAGCTGGAAGAGAATAAAGAGCTTGCTGGCAATCGCCTCAGTGAGTTGGAGGAACTACGCCAGGATCTCGAGGAAGTAACAACACAGAATGAAAAACTCAAGGTGAGACATCTGTACCTATTTGAGGATGAAGGTGTTCTGTATGGTTGGATGCCCTCTGTCTTGCTGTACTGTGTCTCTGGAAAACCTCATACTAATACTATTCTGTTCTGCACTTGCTCTTTAGATGGGTTATATTTTGTACAAGATAAAATTTAGCAAGTTTGTGTGACTTACGCTTGCAGTTCAGTGCATTGGTGACACCATGTGGCCATACTTGGAAATTGTAGTAGTTTCTTATTTCCTATTTTCCATTCTGATCTGTTCAGTACATTTTAATGATGTCTAGTTAAAACTAATTTCACGGCTTTACAAGTATGACCCTTCTTCCACCTTCCACATGTGTAAGTGAAACCAGAGAACTGAAAAAATTGGGGAACTTGTGTAGGAGAGCTATGCTCTTGAAAGAGTCGATGAACTGAAATCTTTCCCAATGTGGTAGAATGGATAGATAGGAAACAGCATATGAGTTTCTTATGTCTTAAAGGTGGTAACACAAAAAACTGTGACTCTAGTAGATAAGTATATGATGCAGGGAATAATCTAAATTTTATTTTAGTGATCAATAGATCTGTTAGTCTGCTATGAGAAATGTCTGCACTGATAACCTAAGTTTCAGAGATGAGATTCCAGAATCTGTCTTGAGGCATCTCTAAAGTCTCTTTATCCACATGAGTTTGTTTTGAGAGAAACACCATTTGACTTACAACTTTCTTTTTCTCTTAATTACTGTTAAATTGTATACGTGTATATATGTGTCTGTTTCACTGCTGGTAGTCACAATTGTTTGCTAACTTTTTTTTGGTATGGAAAATTCAGATTCTGTACTTCTGCCTTCTCTCATTTCTCTTCTGTTCAGTCGTGCCTCTTACTGGTAGAAAGCTAACATAATGCCTACTTGCACATGCATTTTCTCTAGTTTTCTATCATACTTTTCTACATGTCCATCTTTGTTGATTTAGGTGATTATGGTTTTACAGTAAATCTATTGGAAAGGTGTATCATGTTTTCCAAGCTCATATCTTTGAGAGACACTATTGCAGAACCTGAGAATCCAAAACTCTTGTCACATGACTATGCAAGAGAAACAGCCTAGTGCATACAGAGGAAACATTGGCTTTTTAAATTGATACTGAAGCATGTCATTTGGATCTACTTCATGACGCTGCTATTAAAATTCTGCTTTTGTCTTAGCTTGTGGCAGCATGGTTCTCTGTTCTCCTACCTTGCAAAATAAATACCAAAGACAAGGAGATAATTTTTCTTTCAGTGGCATTTTCTTGTGTCCTGACTAGGTTGAGCTGCGGCGAGCAGTGGAAGAGGCTGTGAAGGAGACCCCAGAATATCGCTGCATGCAGTCGCAATTTTCTGTTTTGTATAACGAGAGTCTCCAGCTGAAGGCACATCTTGATGAGGCCCGCACTCTGCTTCATGGCACCCGCACCACACATCAGCGCCAAGTGGAACTAATCGAGGTAGCACCTCTGCCCCATAAACTAGGGAACATTGTCATCTCAGTGACCATCACTGCTGGGTCTGGGTGGCTCTGGGAATGCTCAGGAAATTTATCTTCCTGGCAATAATTGATCTGTTCTTGTACCTCACATTGATGAGGTGAGAGGTACTCCAGGGTCACAGTACCAAATTCTGTCCCCTCTTAATCCTCAGAGGGATGAGGTCAGCCTTCACAAGAAGCTACGCACAGAGGTGATTCAGCTAGAGGACACCCTGGCGCAAGTCCGCAAAGAATATGAGATGTTGAGGATAGAGTTTGAACAGACACTTGCTGCCAATGAACAAGCAGGTATGGAGTTTTTCTGCTGTGCTTAAAAACAAACAAAAACCACTTCCCCTGCAATGCCCATTAAAGGCTGCATTGCAGTAAAACACCTGATTTGATTCTTTGTTATTGTTAAATACTTGTTTTGTCAGGGTCTCTCTCTCAAAAAACAAAGCTTTTCATGTGTTTTGTGGGGGGACGGTTCCATGTTATCCGACTTCCTTTTAGATGCTGCAAAATACATGCATTTTGCTAATAATTTGGTGTATGGCAGAGTATTTTGCATTATTAAAAATTAATTTTGGGGGGATTAATTTACAAATCTGGAATGACAGCCTGCATAGGAAACCAGTAATTTTCAAATTTCATCAGAGGAAATAAATAAATTATTTCTAAAGTAGCATTTAAATCATAAAGATTTTTTCATGGCATGACACATTTCCATTAGGAACATGGGAAAAAAGTAACGTTAAGGGAAAATTAGGACTGGGAATTGCAAGGACTTATGGTTGCATGTAGAACTGGCATGACTTTTTTCTGCACATGTGTTATGTTGCTCTGTTGTGTGGCAGAATGATAATAGTCTTATTTTGGTTCTTTGTCGTCACTTAGCTTGTTCTCCATCTCCATGAAAGTCCTTGCAGAAGGTTGGCAAAAGTGTGGTTTGTTACAGTTGTGTTTCTGTTTTTGTAGGCCCAATTAATCGGGAGATGCGTCATCTCATCAGCAGCCTCCAAAATCACAACCACCAGCTGAAGGGAGAGGTGTTAAGATACAAGCGCAAACTGAGAGAGGCCCAATCTGACTTGAGCAAGGTATCAGAGCAGGAAACGGCAGAAAAGAGCAGGAAGTGCTTAGAAGGGGGAATGCTGTCAGCCTTTATGATAAGGCATGCAGGATTCAATGTAATTTTCGGTGGCCCTCTATACTCTACTGCTTCCACTTACCAAATGAATGGTCCTGCTTCGTAGCTGCATAGTGCTCTATGAAAAGTAGTAGCAATTATGGAGGTGGCATGCAGTCTTGGATCTGGGAAGATAAGGGAAGGGGGAAGTTCTGGCTAAAAACTTAATAGTTTGTTTTCTTCTGTGTCTTCTTTCTTACTATTCCACAACAGATCCGCTCTCGCAGTGGTAGTACTCTCTTACAGTCCCAGTCTAGCACTGAAGACACAAAGGAGGAACCTCCAGAGATCAAGCAGGCACCTGATGAGCCTTCTGCTCAAGTGTCTGTCCCCAAGGCTGTTTCTGAAGATGTAAATGAAATGAAGGCCAGGCGAGATGAAGAGGAACGGGAGCGAGAGAGGCGGGAGAGGGAGAGGGAACGAGAGAAGGAAAAGGAGAAAGAGAGAGAACGAGAGAAAGAAAAGGAAAAGGAAAAGGAACGAGAGCGGGAAAAGCAGAAGCAGAAGGAATCTGAGAAGGAGAGAGAGTCCAAAGAGAAGGAGAAAGGAAAGCATGAAGATGGAAGAAAGAAGGAGGCTGAAGTGATCAAGCAATTGAAGGCTGAGCTCAAGTAGGAGTTTAGTCCCTCCCTTTCCTGCTTGAGCAGTGCCCAAAATGCAGTGTTTGTGTGAGATGACTTGTAGCCTGCTCCTATGAGATTAGCTTCACTGAAGTGAAGTGAGAGGTTTCTGGCACCCTCTGTATCTGATTGTGATTTGGATGGTGTAGTAACACTTCTCCTATGACAGCCTAAAACATGAATTACCAAACCAGATACTTCACAGTGTGGGTCAAGTCATCGTTATTTCTTGCTGTCATAACAACTGCGTAAAGCTTTACAGCAGCAGGTTATTAATAAAGGGCATAGTAGTCTTCCCTGTCTTGGATCAGTACCGAAGCAGAGATGGATAGTTTGTTGCTTACTGTTAGGGTACATGTTTCCTCCCCACCCACTTTTCTTGGCTTTTCAACCCATGTGCCTGAACATGTTTCCTTTCAGCCTGTACTCCTTGGCTATTTTATGTTACCAGGATAAGATGAGTCAAGGACGACTCCATATGCATACCATGTGGGAGACAGAGAGAATATTGCTCTGACTCTCATGCTGGATGTGTAGCAGCGTAGCTTTCCTGCTGTGTTCTCACAGTTGTCTTATCTCCCTGTCTCCAGGAAGGCCCAGGAGAGCCAGAAGGAGATGAAGCTGTTGCTAGATATGTATCGCTCTGCCCCCAAAGAGCAGAGAGACAAAGTGCAGCTGATGGCAGCTGAGAAGAAGGCAAAAGCTGAGGTAAATCTCATTTCTCTTCCCATTTTCTCTTCTCTAGTCTGTTACTTAAAACTTTTTTGGATACTCTGCACCTGAACTGTGGTGTTCTCGTCTTCAAAACATCTTTCATCTCTCTCCTTTTGTCGCTTAAAAGAGATATCGGAATGGTCTGGAGATGAACAGGGAGATTTTGGGATGTCTTCCTCTGGGAAAGAATGATCTTTTTGCCCAGGCTGAGGAACATGACTCCCGCTTTCTCAGTTGCAGGTTCAACCAGTAGTGAAACTGAGCACATGTCCCAGAGACATACACACGCAGAGGACACTGACATGGCCAGTAAGACTGCCACAGACAAGGTTCTGCCTTCAACAGCATGTTCATATAGGAGTCATAAAATATAAGCATAGACAAGTCCCCTTCCTCTTCAGCTGGTAGAGGTAGGACGTCACTAGTGCAGGTACATGCACAACAATCTCTAGGTTCACAAGTACACACACATTTGCAGATGCCTCAAGTACCAGTACGGCGGCCCCTCTGTCTGTGTGGTACCCCTGTGATCCTGAGCCCTCTTACCTTCTTCACTTACAGGTCTCACCTGTAGATAGCACTTATTCCATGCAGCACATATACACACAGGCTAGAGAGTTGGATTACACAGAGATAGTTAAGAAAATATTTAATAAGAAGATAACACAGGCTGTGGTGATCATGAGTAGGGCTGAGCCAGAGAAGTGTGTACTGAGTGCCCTCATTTTACATGTGACCAGCTCCTTTTCTATTCTTCTCTGCCTAACCCCAATTTGTTCATCCTTGCTCTCCCTTCCCCTACACGTCCCTCCTGGGTTTGTACAGCTCTGTTGATTCTAACAGCCCTCCCAGTCTAGGATCCATCCCTGGTTTATAGTCTTAGCAGTTGCAAAGTCCAGGCTGATATTCCTGGAAGTGGAGTCTGTAGTTTCTTGGTAGCCTATCAGCTATT
>VZTV01022170.1:0-21694 GCA_013400875.1 Anhinga rufa | reverse complement strand
TTTGAGTAATCTGTTTTGAAAGGAAGATTTTGCCTGACAAAGCAGTCCCAATTATTTTATGTAATACAAAGTGGGAGCTAATTAGACGCCCAAATTATTTATACAAATTTAGCAAAAGCCAATACTCTAAAGGGGGTAATTAAATTTATTTGAAATTAGTATTTCATTGAAGAGGCCTGGAGAGGTGCCAATGGCAGGATACCTCCCTCAGAAAGCCTATTCTGAACTATTCAGTGAATCTGATGTATGTTCAAATGGTTCAGAAGTTACAAGTTTCTTAAAGCAAAAAAATATGAAAACATAAAAGATTCACTGTTTGTGTTTATATTTGTATTTCCTATATTTGTTCAACTAGCAACAAATGGTGTTAAGGGTTTATGGAGAGGAAAAAAAACATAATTGAGGAAATAAGGAGAAAAAAAATTACCTCTTTCTCAACAGGGGCTTAATTTTAATGTTAAAGATTCCATTGCAATGTTACAGTTATATTGTGGCCTAGATACAGTTTTGATTAAAGGATGTGCCTATTACACATCTCTGCAGGGATGTGTCTAATAGCCACTGTGGCTCAAGATAGAACTATTTACCCTACCTTTTTCCCAGCTGATGCAAACAACTTGTGCTACCATATGTCTGTAGTAATTTATAGCATTTTTTCTCACCCTTAGTCCATCAGGAGTAAAGCCAAGACTTTATCCATCCTTGTCTCCCTCCCTAAGATCACTCTTCTTGTACTTCCTTCATAACAAAATGTTTGCAGCAATGAATCTGATGGGATCTCACGCTCCTGCAGAAGCATCCAACGTGGGTTATGTACATGTTCTCACCAAGGCAAGCACCAGCTGCTGTTGAGCTATAAGCTCAAGTTTTGTCACTCCAGTGATGTGAAGTAATTCTGGAATTTCCTGCAGAATTGTGCACTGAACGATTTTATGACTTGATAAAATGGTACCTCATTAAATCAGAAAATATCAGTGCTTTCTGAATCCAAAGAAAATTTTGGGAGACAACATCCACAATTTGAAATTTGTCATGATAGTTAATTTGAAAGGAGAATACATTTATCGCTGTACAAAGAAAATGTGAAAATGCTTTTCAGCGTTTTGAGGGGAATGAAGGAAAAGAGAAAACCTTTTTATGCAGGCTTGAGATAGCATAAGAGAAAAAGCAGTAGTTTTGAAAAATCAGAAGGTATTTTTTTGCATCCTAACAGAAGCTAGAATATCTTCTTTGTCTATTTGATAAAATCAAAACACAATTCCCCCCAAAGTATTTTTTTTTACCCAAAACAATACTAAAATATTGAGACATGATTCAAAATCAGAAGTTTGAAGACTGAATTTGTCTAAGGCACTCCTTAGCTATCCGCTCATGCTTTTCTTTCATATACTGTTTTCTTGATTTGTATCATAGTAACTCCTAGAACTCCTGCTGCACTACTTGCTCAAATTCCTTTGCTCAAAGAGAACAAAAAAGTCAGTTCTTGCTCCAAAGTATCTATTCTTCACCATTTCCCTTTTATGCCATTGTTAAGTATAGTTTCTCTTTACTGTGGATCTCTAGTAAACCTGTAAAACCTTTGGTGGGATCTTGGACTATGCAACCTGAAGAGATTATTTTTGGATGAAGAGAAAGATTTGCTTAACTTCTAGATATCATCCCAAATCCACTGAAAGTTATTCCATGTTTATTTAAGGGTGCTTTTTTTCCCCCATAAGGTCAAAAGGAATAACCATGAATAGGTTAAGACTGTGTCTGTAAATAACTTCATTTTACCCTTGTAAGCATTTTACTCAACATTGAAAAATGTATATATGTGTATGTACATGCACATCTTTGTGTGTATATGTGAGCAACATTTTTAGGCCATGGATTCTTTCTTTTGGTACATTTTATTATGCTGCTCTTTGAAGCAGTAAAATTAGTTATGGTACTTTTATTGATGTTGATTATAGGGATGTCTGATTTCATTTAGCATTCATACTGCACAGTAAGTGTCTTTTATAACCACCTTACTTTCACAGATGATTTGTCCCACTGTAAAATCATTAAGGACATTCATTAGAATTTGTCACTCTGTTCCAGCAAACGAATACTTTTCAAAATAAAGGTTCAATTGTTTGTGTTTAATTTCAGTCATGTTTTCTTTTAGACTTTAAGCCATTTTGTATTTAACATACTGCTAAGTGACTCTGGCACTGCTTAGCATCATAAGAAGTCTTTCATTATTATTCCTGGCTGTTGATCAGAGCCAGATTTAGAACTACCTTGTTCCTAGTATCTTCAATGTCAGAACCCCTTCATCCTAGTTTTAAATGATTCACTGGAGAATGTTTTCTAGGTGTAGGGGAGCTCTTAAGCAATTGTGTTCTTTTCTTATTGAGAAGGTGCATTAGACTTCTCAGGCTCTTCAGATCTCATTGACCCTGTTTTGGCCCTTGTAGATGGGTAGATTACAAAGTGGGTGAAAGACTGAGCAGAATGCTGAACTCAGAGGATAGTGGTCAATGAATCAATGTGGCAATTGGCCAAAATTAATATTCCTTGGGGGCTGATACAAGGCCTCATCAATGGCTTTGATGATGGCACAGAATGGAGTCTCAAATAGCTCATGGATGATATCAAACTGAGGAAACAGATGATATGCTAGAAAGATGGATGCTATTCACAGTGACCTCAACAAGCTGGAGGAACAGACTGACAAAATTCATGAGGGTCAAGCAAGACAAATACAAATTCCTGCAGCCCAACTGGAATAACTCCATAGGACTGTAAAGGTTAGGGACTGACTGGATAAAGAACAGGTCTTCAGAAAGGGGCTGGAGAATTCTAGAGGACAACATATTAAACATAAGTCAGCAGTGCACCTTTGTAGTTATAAAAGCTTGCTACATTTCAGTCTGAGTTAGAACAAGCACAGCCAGAAGTTCAAGCCAGAGGTTCAAGTGACTATTTGCCTCCATTCAGGACTTGTGAGACTGCATCTGGCATGCCACAGTCACGTTCTGAACCCCTGTTACAAAGCGTCAGGAAGCCAGGGACTAAAGCATATAACATATTAGAAGAAGCTGAGTAAATCGGGTTTAATTAACCTCAAGAAGAAAAAAAACTGAGAGGGAGATTAGTTTCAATCTTCAGATTCTCAGCAATGCATATCAAAAAGATAAGATGTCAAGTTTCAGTAAAATAACTTCTAACTATAAGCAAAAAAAGCTTAAAAATATTAGTGGTCAAGCACCAGAAGGTGCATGAGTTTTTGTGCAAGGAAGCACAGGTACATAAGTTGTTTTGGTTTGGTTTTCTTTGGCAGTGGAACATAGATGTTATGGAATCTCCCAAACTTAACTGAGCAGCCTGATCTAACTTTGATGTTAGCCTTGCTTTGAGGAGGGTCTTGTATAAGACAACCTCCAGAGGTAGGTCTTCCAGACCAATCTGTTCTAGGACTCTATGATCCTATTGACTACATTTCTATTAAATCTAATGAGACACCAGCCACCTATGTTACACTGGACACTTACTGTTAGGTGCCTAAAAATTAGAGAATCTACATATGAGCTAATCACTTTGTAGCCCCTTCCCCCTTTATAGACAGTAAGGAGAGCACGGCTGGGGAGTGATTCATCTTAACCTAAACTAGATTTTTAAAATAGATCTCATTTTTGCCTATTTCATATACTACTTCAAAAGAGATTTCAGATCTGCTTATTCATATATATTAATTATGAAAGAGTTAATATTACTAAATGATGTAGTTGTTAACATTAAAGTTGGGTAAGATGAAATATACCCAGGGCTTTTTCTTAAGTTGCCAACTGTGGAAGTAGCACCCATCGTATTAAGAAAACTCTCTTCCCCCCATCTGGAGGATGCATGTCTAAAGGATGTTTTTGCTGTTAGAAATAGCCTGAAGCAATTAAACAAATTTTATTTTACTGGCAGCCGGAATTAGGATGCCACTCTTTCTGGAAGCAGCTGAAGGGTACACCCACAAACTAACAGGTGAGGATAAGGAAACTTCAATTATGCTCCCATTCCTTCACCAGCTCTTTGATTCTGCCCTGACTACAGTAAGTAGCTGTATTAGCTATGTGCAAAGAATCAGAAAATATAAGTGCAGAGGACAGCACTAGAAACCCTAGAGGTGATAAAAGCAGCAAATAGAAGAGGGGAGACTTGCATGCACATATGTAAGGGAAATAGATTTTAACCATCAAAGGAAAATTCTTGGTCCAGAAACCACTGCATTCAAAGGAAGCTAGTAGTTTGAGTAGATTTTGGATAGAAGACAAAATGCACAATATTGCCAGTAAAAGCAACTCACATAAGCCACTCAAGGCAACAATAGGGGCAGGTAGTGTGAATACTCTTTAGCATACTTAATAACTTAATGTCCTGCTCTTAATAAATGGTGTAAAACATGTCAGAACACACCACAGGAGGTGGCTTCTGAGCAAATACTGTCTGCTAAGAAAGGAAAGTCAAGAGCAAAACATTTTTCAAAACGTTCCATATCTGTTTCTTCCTCATACCAATATACTAAATAAAGTACCTTCAGACCCTAGAAACTTGTTCCTGCTAGTACGCAACAGGAGTTTGCCTCATACTGACTCACTCTGCACTGCTGACAAAATATCCATATGCTTGTTTGTACTCAGAATGCTGTGTTAGATTTGGCAGTGAAGTTGTTGCTGGTTGTCACTGCAGTAGTGAGTTCTGCCCTGACAGTTTCTCAATGTTTATGCCACCCTACTGTGTCCTATATGTGCAATGTTATTCTTTTCCTCCCCCTTTTCCAGTCTGCTACTGAGTGGAAGCAGCCTTTGATTTTGTGTCAGATGTTACATTTCACCAGTGTTTGCATTTGATCAGACACAACAAGAATGAATGTACTCATCTGCAGTGTGCTGGAAGGCTAAAGCACTAATTAATCATAGGGCAAGTATAACAAGATTTATCAATAGCTAACTGAAGTTCTCAGCTAACTAGGGTGCCTAGGCTTAATAGCTAAAAGGCACCCAGCTGTTGGATATGGCCAAATCCACAAGGATTGCAGCCCAGATTTCATTTCTTCACAGAGTAGGCTGAAGGGTAATAAACTTGTTAGTGGTGTCAGCAAAGGTCGATCCATATTACCAATTGACAGGACCTGCTACTTGGCCTCTGCCTTAGAGGATGTCTGCTGCCATCTACAGAAGAGGTGCACCTGAAAAAAATCTTCCCATGTGCTGGCTGCAGGAAATGGTAGCCCTGGAGCTTTTGACCCGCAAGACTTTTTCAAGGAACTATGTTTAGTTAAGGTACCTTGAAAAAGCCACCCTGAATTATTACACACAGTTTTCCAAGTGTGAAAATGGCTCAGAGGTACCTAAAAATATTTTTCATAGTAAAATAGCTTCTACAACTCTGTATGTGTTCATATATTGGCTCAAAATGCACCCTTTGCCCTTAGGGTATAAAGTAGACATATATGCATATATAAGGGTTATTATGTTAGAATATTATATATGTATGTATGTTTTTCTCATGCACTATGCAGATCCATCCATTACTGTCATCATCTCCTTTGCTTGAGTTATACTGTCTCCTCTCCCTCCATAGCTTCACTTTCGAAATATGTCAAAGGAACTTCATCTATCTTCTGTTTATTTTCATCGGAGTTACTACAAATTATTTTTACCCTTAAAATTTGAATAAAAGGGAGACCTTTCTTCATTGCTAATGCATGAAAACTTGCAGCAGGGATGAGATTATTTTTGTCAATTGGTTTCTGATAAATGGAGCACTTCAGTTTTTCTTTATTCATACGTTCATCCAGAAAACAAATTCCTTTGTACCTCTGCCTTTCCACAGATATTTTACAGTAAGGGTGAAGTGAGTGAGTTCAGAAAAGTTCCCTTAACAAAAGTGGTCTGTAGTAATTAATAGGATGAAATAGTTGGAGCCAGAATATTTATACAAGAATTGCTCAAGCTTATCAATTGACTGAAGATACAAATACATTCATCTTTTAGTCCATACAATATAATAGGGAACCATAGTCCTGCACAGGAATTCTATAGATTGGTTTTCTATAGGTTTGTCATTCTTAATGTAATTCCATAAGGCTATCTCATCAATAAGAGAAAATTCTGTCACAATCAAATTCTCCTTAACTTCTATCTTTACTTAGATTTATTTTTTGGAAATTAGGACATTCTCAAGATGGGTTAATTATGAGTTAATTATGAGTTCAAGAGTGTCAATGTTAACTGATACTAGGGGGACCCACCTCCTCCAACCCCAGGGACCTGGGGTCTCTGCCCAGGCTGAGGGACACAGCTGCCTCTTTTCCCTTTGTGGCTTCAACCAGTAGCAAAGCTGAGCACATATCCCAGAGACATAGACATGGACACAAACATACACACAGACACACACAGAGGACACGGACATGGCTGGTCACACAGACAGCCACAGACAAGACGTTGCCTCCGACAGCACCCACATTGAGGACTCACACCAGACACAGGCACAGCCAGCCACATCCCCTCCTCCTCTTGGGCTGGCAGAGGCAGAAGGTCACTGGTGCAGCACACACACCACACTCTCCAGGTTCACAAGCACACGCACATTCACAGGTCCCTCGAGCACCATCATGGACCCTCTGTCCATGGGATCCTGCCCAGCACCCCTGCCCGGATCCTGGCCCCCCTTACCCACCCCACAGGTCCCCAATTCACCAGCTGGGCCAGCTGGGTGCTTGCTGCACACATGCAGCACTCACACACTCATCACATAAGCACCCCATACTTGCAGGACCCCTGGAATACCAGCACAGACACTCCACTGGCCTGATAACCCTGCCCAGACCAGGGACATCCTACTCGCTGACTGGTCAGTCTGGGGTGATCAGGTGCAGGGCTCAGCCAGACAAGACTGGCTCTGTTTTTCATGTGACTGGCCCCTTTTATACCATTTTCTGTCTACCTTCTCTTTGTTCCTTCCTGATCCGCTTCTTCCGTACATTCCCCTGTCAGCTGGCATAGTCCCACCAACCTCCTCCAACACCCGGGACCCTCATGTTTGAATCCTTGTCAGTTGTGAAGTCCTGGTTTGCCTGCAGCTTCTCCATAGTCCATCAGTTGCTGTGACTGACCAGGCTTGTTTCTTGTTTTTGTCTCCATTACATTCACCTGTCAGGTCTGTGTCTCTGTATATTTTGTTTCTGGTTTCCCTCTTTTCCTTAGTTTCCCATTTGACAAGGTCTCCGATCAGATAACTTTGCTGGGAGAAACATTCCCACCCTCTCACAGATCCTCATTAATTAGTGTGACTGACCAGGTCTGACTCCCTTCCCTTATTATTTGTCAGTCAGGTTTGTGTCTCTGTATGTTCTTATTTACAGCTTCCTCCTTTTCTTATTATCCCCTTTTGCATTGAAAAGGTCCTTGACCAGACACCCTTAAAGGAGCTGAAGTTTTCTCCTTCCATACACCCCTACAGGCAATAGCTGAACAAATACTCCTTTAGCCTTGTAGTAGTAGGGCTGCTGCTGTGGTTATATAGGGCTAGAGACATGGTGAAGGCAGGTTGGTTGTACCTATTGTTAAAATAATTGATGTACTTGAAAAATCAGAAAATCTCCTGGGCAACTCTTCTTCCTTAATGGAAATCATCTATGGCCTAGCAACAAATGCATATTTTCCAACATATTTTCACAGCTTCAACAGGGGATTTTCCCTCTGAAACATAATAATCAAAATCCATTGATTCCTGTGTTAGTTTTATGCATCCACACTCTCGAATACACTGACCATCTCCAGGACAACAATATAGAGGAAAATAAGAACCCCTATAAACCAGAATGAACTCTTATGGGCAAATAAAAAGGAATAGATGCATCTGAAATTTGTTTGTCTGAATTTATGTATAGATGCTGTATCATTATACCCCAGACAGATGCCCAGAGTACCCTTACAACTAATGGGCAGAAATAGGTCTCTTCAGAATAAATTCATATAGCTCATTTCATCTTCAAATGGTCATAAGAAATAGGGCAAGTTAAAGAGTTTGGAGTGCTTACCATTCTCCAGTGGCTCTAATTTTTTTTAACCAATCAATTCAAATCTAGACATTTACACTGTAGGCATTTTAACATGTTAGTTGAATTGCACCCCCAAAACTAAGGGAAGAATATTTTTTCAAAAAGCATTCTCTGAACTTTGATTTCTCAGCTCTGATTTTCAAAGGAAATAGAACACCTTTAAAAGGCAAGCATGGGAACTAAAAGTCATGTTACAACAGAAAACTAGAAATAATTTGAGTTTGATATTTTGTAACCCCATAATTTTCCATGCCCTTTTTTCTGTGCTCCATGTGTAACAATTACGTGTCCATTTTTTGTACAATAGAATTAATGACTTTGTCATCTGTCTTTCATTAGTACCACCTTCTGAACTCCAGTTAGCAATATCTTTTGCTCTTGCAAGATTAAAATGATTGACACATGCTAAAATCAGAGCAGGAACTCTCTTGTGGTATTGAAAACTACTGCTACTTCACAACATAAGAAAAAAGGTGAGTGTCTTACAGCTTGTTTTCTTTTTCTCCATTACTGTATCAGTTAGTCTAGACTCTCTAACCCATGGATATTTGGCAGCTAATATTAATCTTACTTAAAATAAGGCTCTGCTTCCAAATACCATAACGCAGAGATCACACTCCAAGGTCTAATATTTTTTAAAGCAATGGAGTAAATTTATCTGGATTTAAACAAAAACCTGGGAAAAGCTCCCCAGAAGAAACTATTATTAAGGTCAAATTTGATAGGTATTAACACAAGAACTGCAAGCTAGTCAGGAAGAAGGATAAATAGGAAACTCTGATGTTTTATACTGAAGGAAGATTTGTCAGGATGGGAGGAAGACACAAGTGGTGATCTTCAGGGATGGATCTTAGGACAGTCCAGTGTATTAAATTTATTCATACCTTTGGCGAAAGACTTCGGTGTAGGTTTCCAGTGTTTACAAATTTCACAGAGTTGTGAGTACTGAAGGAAAAAAAGTGGGGCAAGATGGTCTTGTAAATCAGAATCACAGAAATAGTACAGAATATTAGCACAAAGTACTGGTGTAAGGAGAAAAGTAATGTTTTTAGAAACTTCTCAAATAAACTGGATGCCATAACTGAAGGCAACTGAGGCAATAATTAAGGTACACTTGCAAATCCCAAGTATACCTATATACTACACTCTCTGTGACAAGGGTATGCTGAATCCTATTCTTCAAGAGGTATTTTACAAGTCCAAGGCCTTCTCAGAGATACAGGAACCAGAAAGTCTATGTAAGTCCCTCCTAAAAATAATTTCTAGAACCTCTCTATGAATTTACGGCATATGGAAGAGACACTATAATACTAATTTGTTGATGCAAACTTGTGAAGAAAAGACTTTCTATTTTTCTGTTAATTTTTATTTCAAAATTTTTAGCAATATATATATGATATGTTCCAGTACACACTGTATGATATGGTCTTTTATACTCTTAATCTGAAAAAAAACAAACAGTTTTCTGTATTAGTATGTCTTCACATTAACTAAATTTTGTGCCATATTTCCCACGCTGGATGTAATCGTTACATGGATTTAGCACAAAGCACTTTATCAGAGGTATAAATGCCATGATTCTATTTATCTTTAATAGAAGTTTAGCTTCTATTTGAAAAACTATTGTATATCTAGTTCTGTATTGCTAATTATAGTTACGTCTACGTCTGTATCTATAGACAAACTTCTTCAGACCACGTCCTAAAATAATGTTGAGTACCTATGAGTACAGAAATATGTTTACTGACATTATTTTTGTTTACAACAGAAAAAAGTAGGGGAAGGTACTCCAGCTGTCAAGATTTTACTAAGATAAGTCAAATACATAGCATGTCTCTATAGATGAGTGCACAAAGGGAGGAATGTCTCTTGGGAGGAATAGGGCCCAGAGGGTGGTGATTAGTGCCATGAAGTCTAGTTAGAGGCCAGCAACTAGTGCTCAGGGGTCAGTTCTGGATCCAGTCCTGTTCAATATCTCCATTAATTATCTAGATGATGGGGCAGAGTATACCCTCAGCAAGTTTGCCAGTGACATAACACTGGGAGGAGTGTCTTAATATGCCAGAGGGTCATGCTGCCATCCAGAGGGACCTGGACAGGCTGGAGAAATCGGCTGACAGGAACCTTATTAAATTCATCAAGAGGAAGTGTAAAGTTCTGCACCTGGGGAGGAACAACCTCATGTACCAGTACATGGTTGGGCTGCCCAGCTGAAAAGCAGCTTGGTAGAAAAGGCCCTGGCGGTCCTGATAGACAACAAGTTGAACGTGAGCCAGCAATACGCCCTTGACACTAAGAAAGCCAATGGTATCCTCAGCTGCATTAGGAGGAATGTTGCCAGCTGATTGAGAGAGGTTATCCTTCCCCTCTACTCAGCACTGGTGAGGCCACACCTGGAATATTGTGTCAAGCCCTGGGCTCAACAGTACAGGAGAGATATGGAGACAGTCCAAAGAAGAGCCACAGAGATGATGAAGGCTCTGAAGCATCTCTCTTATGAGGAAAGGTTGAGAGAGCTGTGACTGTTCAGCTTAGAACAGAGAAGGCTTGGAGGAATTTTATCAGTGTATACAAATACCTGAATAGCAGGTCTAAAGAAGACAGAGCCAGCCTCTTCTCAGTGGTGCCCAATGACAGGACAAGAAGCAATGGGCACAAACCAAAACACAGGAGGTTCCCTCTGAACATCAGGAAACACTTTTTTACTGTGAGGGTGACCAAGCAGTGATATGAGTTTCCCAGGGAGGCTGTGGATTCCCTGTCCTTGGAGATATTCAAAAGCCATCTGGACACAGTCCTGGGCAACTGGCTCTAAGTGGCCGTGCTTGAGCAGGGGTTTTGGACCAGATGACCTCCAGATGTCCATTCCAACCTCAACCATTCTGTGATTCTGTGAATCTGTGAATGCTCAGTGAATGTTCATTGGGCAAAGATAAGAGTAGATATATGCCTTGTTCTGCTTATAATACCCACTGTGTTTCTTATTGAAACCTTAAAGCTTCTTCTGTCCAGCATAAATGCCCCACCCTTGGGGCATAATTCAGCTAAATAATATCTCCAGTAACAACAGTTCTCTTCCTGAGATTGGACGTGTCTGGAGTAGGGACTATAAGGAAAGACATTTCCTTGCTGAATTAGTATAAGGGAATTAGGTGTTTCCCTGTACATAATATGGAAATACTAGAGTGGGGTCTACCTAACTACAGTATGGGAAATTAACAAGCTTTGGAATCATCAGAAATATACATGTGCAGTTAGATTTACCTATCTATGTGTTGTGAAGCACATTTATTTGGAATCCTGTTATATTGGTATTCCTTAGTTTGTTATATAAACAGAAAAACTTGATCAACTATTTACCCATTCTATGAAATTCAGGGTGTCAACTTAAAGATGTGATGTTATTCCCATGAAAAGTATTCTCTTATAAGATTAGCCCCACAGATTGAGTGTGTGCAGCAGAACCAGGCCTCAAATAGCTTATCCCAAAAGCATGCGTTTAAAATATGTATGCAATATAATACAAAATATGTCAGTACCATTAAAAGGTTATGCAAAAATAAAACATCTTAAAGTGATTAGAGTGCAACTGTAAAACATTCTGGATGAGGTGAAGTACGGTAATTTAATACAATCCTAATTCCAGAGAGAAAAAATGTGGAATACACTACAGAAAAGACAGTCTACTAGCTTAATGAAATAGGAATAATAAGGTAAAAATAATTAAGTAGCAGCTCAGCAGGACAATTCCCATGCTTGAGAGATCACCAATACAGTCTAACAAGTTCTACAGCTGAGCACTTACTGTTTTAAGTACTATTGGACTTCTCAGTGTTGCACTTCAAACGATTGTGAAAAACATGATGCCTAAGGTATAATATACCTGTTAAGTAACCTTCAATATTAAAATGGTTTTTCAGAGCTCCTTGAAAACCGCTGTGCTAAAAAATTGCAGACCTTTCACACATTGCTAAGCAGAATCTTTATTTGTAGCTTCACCATAAAAGTTACAGCTTTGTTCCAGTTATTGTGCCTCAACACACAGTTTAAAACTATCAGTTAGTCAACAGCATATGAACCTCTTTAGCCAAAGTAGAAAATGTGTTATTGCATAAGATTCAGCAAAAGTCTCAGTGAAACCAAAGCATATCTTTATATAGTTTGTTGAGTCACAGCTTAACTTGCCTACTTTATTAAAAAGGCACTTGCCTTTTTAATTAAAAATACGTAAGGTAAAAAATCTTATTTTTCTTTCATAGTCTTATCTATTCTATTTCTTTTTGGTCTATGTTTCTTAAATACTATTTGTCCTTTTTTTCTCTTCTTTTCCCCAAGTTTTCTCATTTCCTTTATTTAGAGTAAATTTGTTTGTAAACCCTCATTGCCTTTAAAGGCAAAGGTGGACTAGTGGTATGCCTTAACTATGATTCAGCTGAAGCACCTTTTTGAATGTTACATACTCACCTTAAAGTGGGCTATTGCAATGTACCTGTCTACACATTGGATGGATTCCTTAAACACCATTTTAATCAAAGAGGTTCTAAAGCTTTACTCACCTGCCTACACGTAAATGCCTGGTGCCATTTGAGATACCATGCAGTACCCACCTGTATGTGGAGATGGCAGACATTTATTGCATAAGGCCTCTGGGAAACGTGTACTGCTCTGGAGTGGCAGCTGGAGGACAGTCTGGATACTCTCAAACAGTACTAGACATTTTTCCGTGGAAAAATGAACCGAGCTACCTTGCTTGCTTGCAGACATCTGTATCATAAATACCGGAATTTGGTTGAACTGAAGCCACTATTCTAAATTATAATTAGTAAGGACGATTATCTCCAAAACTTTGTGAAGAATAGTTTTTAACTCATGGAATACATTGGGCAAGTACTTTCATATGTGTGCTAAGTAGCAACTCACAGATCTCTTTGTCATTTTTTTTTGACATTTCTGTTTCATTTTAAAAATCCACAGCTCATGCACAGAAGACCCCATCCCAGTTGTCACATAAAATGTCATAGCTTTATTGATTTCATCTCTGTGTGTGGATTTTGACCCTATTATCTTCTTTTCCACTCTCCCTCCCTGCATCTCTACATTCCTTCATCTTGTCCTCCCTTCCTTCTTCCTTCCCTCCCTGTTCCCTTCTCTGTAGTCTCCATCTGGCTGTTTCCAGAAGAAAATTATATAGACCATTATACCTCTCAAGGGATAAGAATAAGTATCTAAGTTATCTCCCACCAGATTTAGGAAAGAAGCAGAGATAGTCCACTGGAACTTTAATCAAGGATAAATCCAATATTAAAATAGTTAAAATTAGAAAGTAGGTGTATTATATATACACACATCTGCACAAGCTCTTCAAAAACCAGAAGCATGCAAAATATTGACAAGATTTTTCTTTTCTTGCCACAATTTAAGTAGTTGACAGCAAGTGAACAAAACAGTATATCATCAGCCTCATTTCTTAGCTAGGTGAAAATTGCACTTAAAAACAAAACTCATCGGACCCTGAGATAGGGTGCCAGCAAAGTGTGCCCAGACCATTCAACAGAGTCAATATAAAAGCAAGAGGCCTTTGGCCAGTGGAATGAGTGTTCCAGGTTTATGAAAGGAATAAAATGAAAGAAAACGTCAAGTGACATTGGGGTACAGCATAACTGAAAAGTTCCATATAACCCTTTAGTGAACAGATCTGTGGCCATAGCCTCAGTTTTGGAAAAAGCAGTATGTCTCCACAAGAGACTGGAGCTGTACTGACTGAATCCAGTTGAGAAGTCATTCTAGTTATCTTCATACACAATGAATAATTTGCACATGGTTTATCTGACCTCTGAGAATTCCTGTCATTCTGTTAATGGCAATCTCCCTTCCAACCAATGGAGGTGAGGGTCCAGGCCTGCTCCCACTGTATCTATGGACAATATTTCATCTGAGTTCAATTTGGAGTAGGTCTAAGCCCTAGCTGAGGATCTTAACCCACCCAGAGAAAAATAGTGGAGGTCATGATCTGAGGGTGACAGAGCAGTGGCACAGGCTGCCCAGAGAGGCTGTGGAGTCTCCTTCCCTGGAGACATTCAAACCCCGCCTGGACGCGGTCCTGTGCCCCCTGCTCTAGGTGTGCCTGCTCACGCAGGGGGGGTGGACAAGATGATCTCTCAAGGTCCCTTCTAACCCCTACCGTTCTGTGATTCTGTGATTTACTGCCGTCTGCTAAAATCACTATTAACAGCCTTGGCTGATGCTGACAGGTTTGAGATTTGATAATGTAATTGCTGGGTTATTTGAATCTGTGATCTCTAAACAAACCAGCAAATTCAGACATGCAAAGAGTACCCTCAAAGGAAGCAGTGGAAAGTTTACAAAGATCTGTTAAAGTACAAAGACAATTCCAGCTCAGACTGATTCCAGTCTGTCTGGAGTAACACATAATTTTAAATTATTACTGATATTATTATGTATTAGTACTGTGCAATTCAGATTTGAGAGGACTTTAAAACATCGCTTGCAGAGAGCATCTAATCGCAGTCATATTCATTGCATCATGGTCTACATTACAGTAGTATCATTTTTCTTGCTGTCTACAGAATATTTTAAATGCAAAACCTGCCCTAATAAAAAGCTCATTAGCATACTCTACATATGATTTTTTTTTTTCTGTAGGAAATATAGGTTTCTTTAATTCATTTTTTATAATACAAGGAGTGGCAGAATTTAAATTTTATTGAATTTTATTTTCCTTAAACTTAAATAATCAAAGACACAAAGCATAACTGGTGGTTTTGTAAGATAAAATAAGCAATATGCAGATATATCTGCAAACCGTCAACTTGTTTAGGCAAGCATATTTCATTTATCTGACATTTTTCAAGTTTCACATACATAAAATAGATTTGCTTGGGATTTAATATTGAAAGTTTGCTGTGTTTATAAGAAAATATGACAGAAATGCATCCAAAAGGAGTACATAAGATATTGATTGGCTGGATAGTGGAGCTTTTTTTTTTTTTTTCCCAAATGCAGTAAGTATTAAATCAACCACCCCAAACAGAGAGGCCTGTGATTTTTATAATACTCCCAGCTGAAATAATGTGTTGTTCCTGGAACATATTAGAAGTGGAGATCACTAATTTAACACAGCTATTTATATTTAGAATAACTGTCAGAATTCCTGAAATAATTATGATAGATTCACCATTCTTGTTACCTAGTTGAGCCAGAAAGCTGGTATGTGTAAGGGCACACTTGCCTGCAGACATCCACAGGCCCCTGATATGACAAACATGCCACTTGCTGACTGCAGTGCATCAAAATCCTCCATCAGCTCCAGTTTTCTTCCAGAATAGCTTCTTAACAGATGGCACCTTGTCATTGTCAATGGCTTGCCATCCTGGAGAGCCATAAGGATCCATGCAGAGACTGACGCTTTTCTTTCTCTTCCCGAAACATCTAACACAACTAGCCAATAATGACCTCTTCCCTTTCACACACAATTCCACCTTATGTCAGCTGATTTCTTCCAAGTCACATTGCTCCCATTCTGCTGCAAGTGCACCAAGAGGACTTATGCTGTTTGACAGCTAAGCCATACACCAGCTAACTGCCATCGGTGAAAGTGAAATACAAAAAAGCAAACTCCTCTAGTTTCTGGTGCTGCTGCTGGTCATCCCACTCAGCAGCATGAGCTGTTTTTTAGCATTCCGTCAGCCCTGTGAACATCAGTTTAGAAATTAGAGTAGACACAGCTAGCAAATAGCTTTGAATCACTTTGAGAGTAATTAAGCATGAAGCATAGCTGAAGGCTTTATTTGATCCAGACTGGTCATTTTATTACTAATGCACTCTACAGAAAGTCTCTATATCCTTACCATGGTGGCTTTCTACAACGCCGACTGAAGTACTTATGCTCCATGCTTTTTATTTAAAAATAAATGAGGACAATTAACTTAGATTTGTTGTAACAGTTGCAGAGGGTATACATTAAGGTTTACTCTCATGCAGTATTTGCATGTAGCTGTACCAAAACGTCCCACTGAACACAGTGGAACTTTCTGCAATATCTCATCCCTGAAGTGGAACAGGCACATTAACATCATAGTAAATAAGATGAATCACAGGTCAGTCATCCTGTAAGAGTCTAGAGGATGGATATAAAGACTCCAGAGATCTTTCTTCTGTTCAGTGGAACCAAAGCAGCCATGCATGACACCTTCCTAGAGGCAGTGATAAAATATGATTTCTCTTTTAAACTCCTGGATCATGTCCAACCTATTTACAGAGACGTACCTGTGAGTTTAACACTCAATGGATCACATGCTTATTAGTAGATACTGTATTACCAAAATAATTTCATTATTTTTGGTTGTTGTTTTTTTTAGAAAGATAATTTTAATTTAAGTTCTTCATATCAGGGTCCAGTTCCTTCCTTCTACAATATGATTTATCATAGAAAAATTGCCAGTTTGAAATTTAGTGCACCAATATTTACAGAAAATCCCGTACCTACTCAAGTACAGTTTTGAAATTTTATGCTGTAAGTCACCTTTGCAGTTAAATGAAGGAATGCATAACATATGAGTGTTTAAATTAGAGTCACAGAACATATTTTTATTATTATTTCTATTTCACCAAACCTCAGATCATGATATAGTTTATTATCTTGTCTTGCCTTATAAAAATTCTTTCTCAGGTAAATGAGTAATGTAATTTTTGGGACTGTTTCTGTTCACTTAAGCTGGGTCAAAAATAACACTATGCAGGTCACTGTATCAAAACCAGTGCAAGCATTGTGTAGTAAAACAAGTCATCTTGAAAACTTGCCAGATGGCACTAGTGCTTATTCATGAATTGCTACAGCAATTTGGTCCCTTAAAACAAAAGTCCTTTCCACTGAGAAAAAAAAAATAATGCTGGCACAAAGACAACTGATTTGTTATGTTTTGCTAACTAAGGGAAGGATTTAGGTCACCTAAGCTTTCCCATCTAAGACTAAATTAGTTGTCCATGTCCCCATACATCCAGAGCAAGAGACAGATGTTTCCAAAGGATGATTAATCCCATAGTAAAATGGGAGGGCTTAGTTACCCTCTGAAGATTTCCTTTTCTTTCAACTGATTGCTTATTCTGTTGCCCACACATAGGTAGCTAGTGCCATCTGAAATACCCAAGTATAGCTGAGATATCCATAAATTACCTGCTAATGAGGCTCAGAATATACAGAAGACTTCTGACCTTCTCAAGAGGCAGTGGATGGCCCAGCAGGGTAACATAGGAAAACTCAAATGGCTTTAGGGGCCAATGTTTAGGCAATTAAATCAAGTTTTACATCCTCCTTGACTATAAAAGGGGTTTAGACACCAAACTATGAGTATTATATAGCCTTGTACACCATGAATGTCTGAATATGTAGCCAGTGAGGTGAGATTCATCTTATCTAAAAGTCATAAATTAGGCAATGAACTGACTCATATGTAAGATATTAAGCAAGAGATTATGCGTTCTGCTATATCAAGGCCCAAATAAATTTGGAAGGAAGTACGAATTAGTGCTGTGTAACATGTTCAAATCAAACTGCACAAGCTTGATTGAGTTTTGGGCTGAATTTGCAAATTGGGATTTTTATTTCTTTCGGTGTTCCTGAAAGAGCAGAAGGCTACTATATATATTATATTTTTCTTTCATGCTTTGATCATTTTTCAGAATTGCATCTAGATTATTCATTGTATAGTATCAAATGAGTCTGTATCTGAAAAAGATCAAAGTCCAAAGAAGAATCTATGCCATTGGTTTCAGTGGCATTAACTTTGAATTCAAGTGTTGTTCAATGTAATGAGAAGTTTTGTGAAGATAAATTAAGTGGACCACAACTTTATTTATATAAAATTACATGCAACACAGGTCTGCCTACCCTGTTCTAAGACAGCTGTAATTATTTTATCTATTTTAATATTTACTTTTGATAACTTGGGACCAAAGAAAAAATTGCAATAGATTATACTTTGATTAGCTTTAGCAACTGGGGATTTTATTTTGCAGAGCCAAATGTTAATCACGGATGGTACAGGGCTGAATCCCACTGCAGTGAAATCCATAGGATTAGTTGGTAAAATAAATAGTTCTGGTTTTGGCCACTTACTAATATGCCTAAATGTATTTACTGTGGGGAATGAGATTTTAAAGGAAGAAATAAATATGCATCGTAAGAGCTAGTGTTAAGTATTTCAGTAAGTTACCTGAATCTCTTGAGAGATTGTTGGCAGTTCACATGTATTCTCTAAGTTCTTTTGGGTACCAATGTGACAGGGATGTAATTGTTCCCCACATGGATTTACTGTAAGCCAGAGGCACACACTGCCTGTTAATGAAAGTGAGACTTACAGAAGCATCCATGTCTAGGCAGCCAGTAATTTCTCATCATTATTCTAGCACTAAGCATCTTTATAATATAAGAAAAATCCATAGCACATCTGTTGGAAACTCAGAGGTGTTGATTTTGTTTTCTAATTTACTTTTGTAGTTCAGTTTTGCATTGTGCAGAAGTGTCTGCCTATTTTAATAAATAAAAAATTGCCATGATGTCACCTTATATTTCTTAAGCAAGATGAATCCATGGCATGTTCTAATTTCTTAAGTTGCATTGTGACATGTGATGTGACTGAGCAAACTCTAACCCAAAGCAATGTGAAGCCTGTAACAAAAACAGCATAAATGGCTTGTGTCCCTGCAGCTCCCTATCACCCCAGAAAGCAAAGATACAGATAATTATCTAAGAACAGTGGGTGGAAGCAGTTAATCGGCATTTTGCTGCTGGCACTTCTCAGACAAAAATACTGTTAAGCAAAGCCTGATATGCAGAAATCATTATTTACTCAGATGTGATTGTATACAGTTTGACAGATATCATTCAGTTGCTGACCTATAATGCAATAAGAAAAATCCATTGTCAAAGCAAGGTTAATTCTTGTTCTGTGATCATTACCAAATCACTGTCAATATAAAATGGATGCTCTCTGTGTAACTGTGGTTATTTGAAAGACATTCTTTTCAGACTTTCACATGGTGCATTGGTGTTTTATTCCGCATGATAGAGTGGTGTTTTATTTCCCCTTTTTGAAGAGGATCCTTAGGGAATGAACTGAGCAGCTGGGCAATGAGAGTGACTTCCTGACTCATGTTTTGTGAAGGAGAAACACACAAGGAAACAACTTTCTGGTCAGTTTCATGAGACCTTAATAAGTATGAATAAACATAAATATTAATCTAATTGGCCACACTTTGGAAGCTATTTGTCCATGACAGGTGACAGCTATGATGTTCATAAACAGCCCTATTTTCCAAGCATTATTACACAGAAGTGAAAAACAGTTCAAACTGAATATATAAACAACATCACAGCATAACACCTCTGAGTGACATATTGATTAGAGCTTAAATGAATAGCTTGAATTAGATTTGGGTCATGTGGTGAGTGGCTTTTTCATCAAGGCTAGAAGCATGAAAGCCCTCTAACTGAAATTTAAAAAAACAAACCCTTTGAATAAAATGAAATTCTAGTTCTGACTTCTCTCTCCTTTTCCTTCCCTGCCATGCTTCTGTACCAGTAAATCTTGAAAGGCTGAAAGAAAAGGCAGATGGTACCTTTCAAAATGTTATTGAGTAATTTTACATTAACATGTACTGTAGTGTCATTGTACTTGATATGGAGATGAAGAATATGTTAGCTTGAGGTTGTGCATCATTTTCTGTGATCTCAGCTGGAGGTAGGATTGTTCAGAACCGGCACAGCTTGAATATTGATACAAATACAATTATAACATCCAGATAACAGAACTGAAAAATTAGCAATCAGTTTTATTAATAATTATGTGTGTAATTCTAAGAGTTCTGACCCCTACTGAGACATTTAGGAAACTTTTTGAAATAAAATGTGCTATAAGCACATTTCCACATGAACTGCTGAATGAAGAATGGATCCATCAAGTTGTGTCACAGACTGGATTTTTTTTTAGAAGAATGTTGAAATAAAGTACAGTATTATTTCCATTCATAACACAGACAGGACTCCAAGATGGAAACTCCCACTGGATACTGCAATAGTAGAATAGTGTTTGTCACCACCACTGCAACAGTAAAGTGAGGAGAGGAAAGAGGCAAGGAGGGAGGGAGCCAACTGACAATGTAAGTTCTTTAGAAGGCAGGTAGTGTATGAGCTTGGACCCAGTTTGAAGTGATTCTCAGGAGACTTTTATCCAGAAAGATTACAAGCAATCTCATATGAGAATATTCCTTTAAATATGTTAGCTTGGGTACTCTGATGTTGAAGCACTCAAAAATGCTAGCCCCTTTTAAAAGTCTTTGTCATGACTATAAAGACATACTTCCATACTGAAAGCCTTATCAATTACGAGAGCCCACAGCCCACTAAAATTAAAACTGACATTTTATATACAACAAATTTAATCTTAAGCCAATTGTTAAAAGAAAAAAAAAAGTGAAAGACTCCCACTGGTTTTAAAAAGTTGGATCTGGTATTCTACAAAGAAAGAATTACCTCCCACTTGAGTGACAGAATGTTTCTACATGTAGGCTCCAGTCACCTCTTCTGCTTAAAACTGAAGACATACTTAGGAGGTGTCCAATCTTAATGATATATACAGCTCAAACACATACTGAGAGTACATTGCAGCATCCGTAAACAGGCAAGGTTATACACTGTCATTCCAAGGTCTCTTAGTATAAGAATTTTCCTTTTCCTGTCCTAGGTATTCTATAGACATGTTTTAGATTAGTTTCTTTTTAGCCTGTTTAGCTGTTTGCATCCAACAATAAACTTCGTCTCTTTCCTGTCTGATCTCCATTATGTTTATCACTCTTACCCAGTTTAGTATAATTTCTGTGTTTCATCATCTCATAAACCTCCTATTCACTGCTTCTTCTAGACGATTAGTACATTTGGTGAAGAAAACAAAAGGTAACACTTACAGCACTATATATTACACCGGTGAGGTTTGTCATTGCTGTGTTGTTATGAGTTTCCTGTACTCGGTCTACACAAGTACACCTATCCAAAGCAGGCTCATATAATTTCAGATAAGACTATGAAACTGATTCAAAAGAGACATATGTGTTAGATTTACTGAATTGTATGTATTCACATAAAAATAAAAATAATTCCATATTCCTAATATGAAGCAGTCTGGTTTATCTAGAATTATTTGGAATTTTTAAATAAACTGACATTTCTTATTGCATGTGTGTATTGGGGGGGTTTATGTTTTGTTTTAGTCCAGGTCATAATTAATTTATTCTTTTATAGCATCCTCTAATTTGATTGTTTTACTTAGAAATAACTTCCTCTTTTTCCTCTCCACAAAATGAGAACTACTGTAATTGGCCTATTCCAGCTAACACAACTGAATTCCATGTGGCTTTCCAAGTAGCCATTTTATTTACAGAAAACACAAGATGGTTAGACTCTATTTACAGAGGTTTTCTTCAATCTGAGACAAGCTCTACAAGTTCTAAATCTGTACACAGTAGCCAAAAGAATGCGACAATTTAAACTTCCTGTTATGTGTCCTAAGCAATCTGCTGTAGTTGACCCTACTTTGA
>VZTV01022168.1:0-16550 GCA_013400875.1 Anhinga rufa | reverse complement strand
ATCTGTAGATGGTTCTCCAGATCCAAAAAAAGAAATTTCCGAGTTCTTTTCAGCAATCACACTGGCAACTGCATCCAGGAAACAGCAGCTTTCTTGGCTTCTTATGGTACCTGTTGTTATACCCAGTATGAAGGAGCTGCTATATTCTAATTTACAGGGAGCCACAAAGTTCATGCATTCATTCATTTATTTTTCATCCACGCACTGAGCAGGGGGCAGCCAACAGCTGTTGAACCAGGATCCAGGCAGGGAGAGAAAGGCAGCAAATCAGAGATTACAAATAAGTCCCTCGTCTGGTTGGAAGTGTAGCAGAATTTCCAGATGAACGGGTCAGAGACAGAGACATCTGTAATTGTTAAGGAGCTGGTCCCTAGCTAAGAAGTTGGTCTAGTGAAGAGCCAGTCTGGAGCTCTGAAGAAATGTCCAGAGAAACAGGCCCACAGCCCTTTTAAGTCTGCAAATACTGGAGCAGTTGTGAATTTGTCCTGAGACCGAGAAGTCCAGTGGTGGAGAAGAGACATTACATTTTCTTTTCTTTCCTTGCTCATTTGATTTTCCTGTTTATTCATAGCATCACATACAAAAGAGTCATTTTCCCAATCTCTTTAAAGCCCCAGGATCCAGTTCTGCTCATTCTTCATTCTGTATTTATTTAATATGTGCAAGCAGAAGTTGGTTGATGAAACATGCTACTGAACTGAATGAGGCCATCACAGGAGAAAATGGGTTTATTTTTCTCCTTAATGACAATTCAGATAAGTAGGCAATGACTCCTGGAGGATTTTGCATTGAGATCATGGAATTACAGGCAGCTTTCCTTCCATAGTTCCTTTCAAAGCCTCAGCCTTGGTCCTAATATGTCACGTTCCTGTGCTTTGACCTCTTGGTACCAATGACGTTACTCAGTGAGATGCCTTTGGGACTTGGAACAAAGCAGCCAGCATAGCCTTGATGTTCAAAGGTCCCATGTTGATTACCAGACCCACAAATGTAAAAACGTACTACCCAAGCACCACACCTCTAAACCTGAACAAAAGCATGGAGCCATGCCTTTCCTCTCAATCTCTGTGTAGTATTGATTGATGACAATGGAAGAGGCAGTATTTCTCTTACCTAAGGCCCATATTTGAGCACAGCGGTCTGCAGAGTAGCACCTGGAGAGACAGTGCCTCCAAGTCCATGAGCAAACAAAGGTGCTAGCATGACATTGGTGCGAAGGCAGGCTTTGACATACATACTGTTGGCAGCCCAGATACCTGCTGCAGAGGGATGGTTGGTGGTTGGTGTCATGGTGAACAGACCAAGGATTTAACCAGCTACACAAGATTAGGTTAAAGAAAAGCTATGTAGTGTTAAGACTTCTAGGATTGGCCATTGAAGAGGATATGTAACACACAGTGGTATGTCCCCAGATCTGTATATAACTGTATCTGACACCCTTTACTGCTTAACTTAACTTACAGGAGCAAATATCTTAGGCATGCAAACAGCAAGATCCCCATCCTGTCTGAGATGGGATGTTTTCTAAATTGGTTAACGCCAATTGCCTGTGTTTCCTGATAAGCTAAATAACTGCAGTTGGGATCCTCTTCATGAAAATTTCCATACACCCCTTGCGGAGAAGCCAATAACCAGCTGTCAAGCAATGAAACTCAGCCCAAACATCCGGCCACGGTGGCTGCTAAATGGGTATGGAGGGAGTAATGACTCCATATCCACATCCAACTCATGCCTCTGCGTGATGGCAGAGTTGCAGGGTTGCATGACTGCTTACACAGTGGGCTTGGGCTGCTGCAGAGTGTCTGTCCCAGCTAAGCAAGAAGCTCACAGGTGGAGATATGGGAATTGCTGCTGCTGGACTGCCCATAAATTCAGCCCAGTTAGGGATGGAGAGGATGTCTTCTTCATTTGGTTCCAATCCCTTTTTCAGTGCAGAAGTGGAATGAAATGCTGTGACCATCAGTGCTGGGTTATTGTAGCTCTTCCTTGGTGGCCAGCAGTCTCTAGAGGTGGTCTTGCCTCCTCCAGTCCTGACAGTGCTCCCATGATTGATAGCAGGGCGAGCTTTGCTTTTGTCACTTACCAGCTCTGCAGCAATACAATTTTTATTGCAGCTTTGTTCTTTCTTACCTTGAAGCATGGGCTAGTGTCTCCTGTTTCCCTTATGCTACTCAAGGAGTAGTAGAGATGGTGTATTTGGAGTATTTAGAGTAGAAGTTTTCAGTTTTCTAATCTGCAGTTTGAGAGAAGTAATATATGTCATTCAGGAGTATAGAGAGTTGTTTTGTTATTATTTTATTAAAAGTGCATTTTTTTGGTAAAAGGGATCCTTAGCCAATAATCAAATATGAGAAGCTGCAGATCATTAGGAAAACAATAAAGGATCAGACTAATGACTCTTAGGGCCTCATTTGCTCTCCAGTTAATTAAACAGACAACACAGATGCTGCTGCTGTTAATAATATCATTCAATTACTGTGCTGCTAAGTATTATGGTCCCTAGGAAACCATTACCCAGTGCTGATTGAGAAGGGGAACTGTGAAGGGCTACTTAGGGGACGATAAACCATGTCTCTTGAAAAGGGGGCTGAAAGCAGTGTTTACTGGAGACACTAGGTGCTCTAGTACAAGTAGGTGCGGGGTTGTTTGAGGTGATGGAAGAGCTGAAGGGCTAATCTGAAAAGTGACGCTCCTACCCCAAGTGTGCTAAAGAAGCTCAGAGCAGCTGGTTGGGGGACAAAGGGAGGCATTTTTGTGAAGAAGGGGCTGGAGAGGAAGGCTGTTTGCTTGTGGAAAGAAGAGAGTGTGTGCGTATAGCAGCTGGGAGATAGATGGTGAATAAAAAAGAATTGGAAATGGAAATGAATGTATCTCAATACCCCGGAGTATACTAAGCATCTCACCAAGGGGGACAGGGGATATCATAAAAGCCTCATTGAGCAGTGCAGGTAATAGATTCAGTTGTCTGATATTTCCACTCTCCTAGTTTGAGGGAGAGTGTAAAATCCAAGGCTGGCAGTAGGAGACCTCATCTCAGCCCTTGGGACTTTATCAAACTCAGCTTTCTCGTTCAGGCATTGCAGCAACAGGGAATATAGTGCTGAAGGAGCACAACACAGCACGGTCCCAGGTGGCTCCTGTTCATAGAACAAACCTGCTTTCCCCAGTATCCCAGGAATGTGATGCACAAGGGTGTAAGAGCGCAGAGGATTGGTGTTGAAAGAAAAACTGGACCTTCCCCAGAGTCCTGATGTCTCCTTGCAGCCTTTCCTCTGTCCCAGTCTGTTGAGTATCTCTCATTTTCCCCACAAGGGCCAGAGATTGCTTGGGGTTTGTGTTTGGTTTTTTTTTCCTCCTTTTCTCTGTGTTTGCTTGTGCAAAAGGAGCTTTTGTAGTATTTTTTTGTACTGTGGTAGCAGCTGGAGACCCTGGCCGGGGATGTAGGAGGACTGGTATGCCATGATGCTCAAGCTGGCAGGTAACAACAGGCTGGGGCTAATGGTCTGTGTGCCTGGTACTTTCAGTTGTTCTCTGGTCCCCAGGAAATGCCTTGGGTTGTGGTCGTAATAGCTTAAGTAATATGAAGAAATGTTGGAATATGCTTGGCAGTAGCTCCGTGTAAGAAAACCACTCCTGCATCGCTGCATTGACATTTTGAGCACGATGCCAAGAAGTTTGCTTCTACTAGGTGCTAATACTCCATCTGTAAGGAGGTATGGCAGTGTTGGGGGCTGCACTGCTGTGTGGTGACACCAAGCTGCATTGTAACTAGTTTTGCTAGTTGCAGAGGGATCCTCTCCTGGCCTTTCCTGGAACACTGCGCCAAGATCAGAGTTTCAGTTTGCATGTTAAGGGCTAAAAAAATGTATGTTTGTGCATGGATTTGCCCATGATATGAAATTATTCAAGTCCACACCAGTAAGAAGGGAATTATATTCACTTCTGAAAGATGGTCTGGGGAAAGTGGTCCATTTTCTTTAAAGCTCAATTTAAAAAAAACCACCAAACCTGTATGTTTTGGTTTTTTTTACTCAAGCTTGCATTTATTCATTCAGGTTCTCCTTTGTCACTATCTTAATATACTATGCCTAAATAGTTTCAAATGGCTTTAATCCCACAGACACTTGTGCTCCCATGGAATTATTGCCTGAGCATTTCAAATCCAGAATGCAGGACACTCTTCTGGCCCCTGAGACTTGTAGCGTGACCTGGCAGGTAGCATCTTCTTGCTCTTTGGCCGTGAGCAAGGTATGGACTTGGGAACATGCTGGGATCTGAGACCTGGGCATGCACCAGCGTTTCACCAGCCCTTGGGCTGGAAGGACACCATGAAAGACCAAGGCCAACCTAGATCTGGTGGTGTTCCCAGTGGGTGGACCTGCTACTTAGTCCTCAGACTGGGACCATCGAGACGTTTTCAGCAGCTCCAGCTCACCAGGGCTGTGTAGCACCTCTTTCTGGAGAGTGGGGAAGTGCCTTGGTGGCCAAGACACTGCACATTCCTTGGCCCAAGGCAGTGGCCTAGGACAGTGCAGTATAAGGCTCAATCTCTCAGGATATGTCCTAGCACTGTGGCAAACTCGAGCAGAGAAAAGTTTAAGTAGGAGGATACAGTGAAGCAGTAGCAAAGGAAAACTGGACTCGGTTCTGCACTTAGAACACAGTAAATGGGGACTAATGTCAATCAGGGGAATGAAATGCAAGAACAGTGCCGCCCCTTGTGATCACCACTGCTGAGAAAGGAGATTTATTGTGAATGAAATAATTCTCTGGGGTGCTTCGGTGTAAGCAAAGTGTCTCCTCATTTCCGTACAGTTTGTTTCTGCTGGCACTGATCTGTCGAAAGGCAGCTCTGGATCTCCTTTGCATCAGCAAGATGGGGATCGGCCTTGCAAGGCAGGGACATGCCGCTACGTTCGCCTGGTCACTCCGGTTGCGTGAGAGGCAGGAAGGGGCTGGGGTTGTGTGGGTGAGTGGGGCCAGGTCCCTGTTCCGTGTCTGGGGAGATGGAAACCTTTCCAGGATATCATTTGCCTTGTGTTTCAGCTCTTTCACAGCCCCCCGGAAGGAGGCTGGCAGCCTGTGCTGCTGAAGACACTCGTCTTCTATATTATCAGGGATGCTTGATGACTGTGCAAACCTTCTCAATGCTCCCATGTTACTTTTTGGTGATATCAGCTACAGACCCCTCCTTTATTACACATGCATTCATGACTTGCTAGCTGGCTTATCTCATTATCATTATCTTATTCTGCTTCTGTCCCAGGAATAGAAATATTAATTAAGATCAACCCCACTGTGAGGAGCTCCATGTGTGCTTGCAGGGACAGGACCTCCCTCCAGGAAGGCTCTGGCTTTGGCACCTCTGCCAGTTGCCCAGCCACCATCCCGTGTCTGCAGCCTGCTGAGATCTGTGGATGGCTGCCCTTGCCTCAGCTGCTCCTTCCTCTGACGTTTCTTCACTTACCTGTTATTGTACCAAAGGCTT
This sequence comes from Anhinga rufa, assembly GCA_013400875.1. Taxonomy (NCBI): domain Eukaryota; kingdom Metazoa; phylum Chordata; class Aves; order Suliformes; family Anhingidae; genus Anhinga; species Anhinga rufa. The sequence goes on along the minus strand of VZTV01022168.1, from coordinate 11,062 downwards.
GTCTCGCTTATAAGCTGCTACAGACATCTCTTTAACCACAGCGATAAAACACAGTCATTAATTCTTTCTGGGCCAATCCTCTCCCATCCCACACAATGTGGTGAAGCTTCTTATTTAATCCTTCAGCATTCCTCATTTTCACGAGGGATTCCCTATGGGGCATATTAATTAATCTCACTGGAGAGCAACAGAAACACACCTGCATTTATTTATTTCTCTATTTATTTATTTATTTATGATATAGGGATGTTTGGTTTCTACATTTAAGGATGTTGTTACGGGTTCTCTATCCCAGTTACTGGTCTCTATCTGGACTTTGCCTGAACATTTAGTACCCTCCTTTCTGCTGAAAACCAAAGCGACGTTTTCTTCTAACGTATGCATCGTCCTCATCCTACCTTTGTTCCCTAGCTGCCTGCTTTCTTTACACATCCAAAGAACCCTCTTCTATTTGTTCTAATGTTCATTAGGCAGTTCTCATCTTACTCCTACATATAGAGACTTAACAGATGTGGATTTGTTGATCTGTCCTTTTCCCACTCCTTTTAAATGTCCCTGTCAATTCTTCCCTTGTAATAAGTATTAACTGTAATCTCGCAATAAGTTACAACATCTATTGCAATAAACATTGTTGTAATCTAATCCTTGTATTCTTTGTGCATTTGTCACAGAGGAATCTCAAGCTGCTTTTTATGATCTCCATGTTCTTCACACCAAGTGATTCGGTTACCAATCCCTTTAGTTTTTCACCACTGCACTTTGGAAATTAAGGACTTGGATACCTGCTTTTGCTTATCCTTCTTTTTAATTTAAACAGTAGTATTGAACATTTGAGTACACACTTTTTGGTAGTGTCTCCACTGTTGATCTAAACCAAGTATAAAATAGAATTGCTTTTTGCTGGCTCCGATGCTATTTCAGGGGGAAAAAATCTGTTGCCTATTACATCCACAAAGGACTGAGCTTAAGTATCACTAGTAACAGTAATTCTCCACTTACCATCTAGAAAATTGCAAAATGACACATTTCCCAGTGTTATTTATCTTTCTAATAATTTCCCAGAGATCTCTTGTCATGTCTGGATCCAATGGCAGAGATCTGTAACAGCTTCCCAGAATATGAATTGTATTCAGAGGGATTCTGTTATATGCATGATCTCATTTTTTAAATCCTTATGAGCTACCGTGTTATTCACCTGCACTGCAGTTTTGCTGTTACTGCTTTTATTTCTCTCTCAGATCATATCCCCCAGTGCTGTGTACTGATCGTATCATGTTCCTGTTATCACAGAAATACTCTGTTTCACATCTGGCACCAGGAGTTCTTGTTCTTCCAAGCATTCACATTGCATATCTGCCATTTTCCATGGGCAAGTTTTCCTCATCTTTTATTTCCTTCTCACTTTCTTTTTCTCTCTCCTTTATCTTTCTTCGTATCCTCCTTTATCCTTTTCACCTCTTTGCTCTGCTCATTTCATCTCTTTTTCATACCCTTTCCCATCTCATTTTGCTCTTTTCCCCCTCCTTTCTCTTTTTCCTCTCTTACTGTGAAATAGCTCCCATGTCCTTATAAATCCATTTGCTCTTCTCTCCCTGCTTTAGGTTAGCCTGCAAAAGAGTTGCAGGAAACCACGCTTTAAAGGCATTTAAGATGTGCTTAGTCTATAAAATATGAAGCACGCTCGAATACACTGAATCTGTCTCTGCTAATGTCCCAGTACGTCAGCGAGAGTTAAGCAATCAAGGTCAGTGCAGTTCGGGGCTTGTGTGCACACTGGATTACTCAAAGCCCTGCACATAATGACACTTGTTACCTCTGCTGGCCGTGTTTAACTATTTTGCTTGTGTTCCCAAATCCTGATGATTTTTACACCAAACTGCCCACTCCAGGCTACAAGTGGAGGAAGGAGAGGATGGGTCCAGTCTGGGAAATAGGGGAGAGAGGGTGTAAGAGCTGAGAAAGGGGAGAATGCCCCTGAGGAGTGGGGTATGAGAAGAGGCTGGAAGGTACTGAGGTTGGAGAGGGGTAATGAAAGGGGAAAGTTAAGAAGGTTTGGGGGGAACTCTAGTGGTCAGGGCTGCATAAGAAGGGCCATTCGGGCAACTGAATGGTGCTGGAGATGGTACACTGGCCAAGACAAGCTCCAGATCTGTGCTGTATTGCATTTCTGCATGCAAGGGGAGGGAAGGAAAGGGGGCACAAAGTGGAGAAGAGAAGATGTATGAGAGAAAGGCATGGAAAGGGACTGAGAGTTATAAAATGTAGAGTGGGCTGGAAGAGGGTCACCCCTGATCCCCCATGCATGTCTTTCTTATTGCAGGAAGCCATTGTTCTCTTCCCCAGTCCCATCTGGTTTCTCAGTGATGCCGGCACCACCTTGACTTTGCCTGCCTGCTGCACCCGATAAGCACTGCCCAGCTGAGGCTTCAGCACTCACTCCTTGGGTCAGCATTGGCAGTGCTGGCAACAGCACCAAAGTAACAGGGTCAGCCACTGGCAAGCTGCTATAGTTAAAAAACAAAACAACAAAATATTATATACATAAGAAAAGGAAAATGAAGCAATGATGGGTTGGGCAATTAAGCTAAAAGCATTTGAGAGCGTAATCCAGCTCTCTGTATCAATAATTCACGAGTCCAAGATCAGTCTAATTGATTGAACACCTTTCACGGTAGTCAGCCACTAATAAGACAAATGAAATGTCTTTTTTATTGTCAAATCTCCATCTCACATTCATGCAGGCAAAATCCTGCAGGGCTTTTCATTTGAGGAGCTTGGGTATTTTTTCTCTTGATGGAGATAAATTGAGGGCCAGCGTCTGTTTTTAAACAGCAGTAAATTAAGCCAGTCTGCTCCTTTGGCTGCGGGTGGGTGGAGAAACAGAGCTGTGCTGAACAGGATTCACATATAAAACTTGTGTGGGTCATCAAAAGTTGAACCCCATTCCCAGGGGACGTGTTATCACTCTGTAATGATTTGAGTGCCTAAGATACTTGGCCTTGACAGACTCCAGAGGACTACAGATCTTACCCTAAAGCCAGTGTCTCTTACCTCCCTTCCTCTAAAGAACTGCATTAGGATACTTGGTTTCCTAATAATAATATCGATGCTTATCTTTTGACATGGCATAGATGTTTAAAGGGAGCTAGACTTTTCCAATTTATGTGAGCAAACCATGTTGCAGGTTGTGAGAAAAAAAAAAAAAGAAAAAAAAATTGGTGGGTTGAAACTGTTCTGTGTTTTATAGCTTTCTTCCCAAATCATGCCAAACGCAGTGATTTGGGGGACCCATGTGATGTCAAAGTAGTGCACGCTCAGCAAATTTGCTTGATTTTGTTTCCTTTGGACCATATCCCTGAGGGGGTGGAGTGATTGCCCCAGCAGGATGGAGCTTGTGGACACCAGCTCCGGATCATTGCCTATTGCTAATCAAAAGCTGATTTGGAGAAGAGGTGAGACTTGAGTTGCTGCTGATGTATATACAAGTGCCTATCTGCATGGTGACAATCTGTGTGAGCAAGGCTTCTTTAAGCCCAGATACTCACCAGTTATGCTAACACATCCTCTTGTATGCACAGAGGCTCTGGGACTGGATTTTTAGCCAACATAAATCAAAGTAGCTCCTCTGGGGCATTCTGCTGACTTACACAAGCCGAAGATCCAGCCCTGGGGTGAGGGAGCAGCTCTGATTATGATGTGTGTGTGTGTGTTTAATTTGGAAAGACCGCAGGCTGTGTGCATGCTCCGGAGTCCCCACCAAGTTAACCTTTTCACTGGTGTGGCAGAAGTTACCTTCTGAGCAAACCCAGAGTCTGGAGTTCTGGTAGCAACTTTCCTCAGTTGCTATTATTGCATGAGCTTCCCTGCGGCTTGGCTGGGGAGGGAGGGAAGGAGGGAAAGTGCCTAAGAGCAGTTTCAGTTTGCCTGTATTACCTTTGAAACATTATATAATGTGTTCAAATGCTTGATCTAACCAAGGAGTAGTTGTTTTACTTCCTAATCTAATAACTTCATGATGTCTGTCTCCTCTTAGCTCTGCTCTAGCTTGACTGTGCAAATGCCATTTAATTGTCTTCTTGTGAAAACTAAAGGCCGGTAGCTTTGCCAAGGATAGCTAATTTTATAATGCACCATGCCAGAATTAATCCTGTCTGCAAAGATAAGGCTGATGGTTTATAGTTGGCAATTATGGTCATAGAACAACTGTTGTATAGTGTGCTTATAGGCTATGAAGTTCTTTTAACTATTGTGCATTGCCTAAGGAGGCAGGTGTTTGCCATAGTCAAGACAGAGGATCATGAAGAAGGGGCAGATGGGAATGAAAGAAAGTTGGCAAGAGAGAGGAGGGCAATAACACCAAAAAAAAAGGGGGATAAGAGCAAATGAAAACAGTAAGGTAAAGGAACGAGAACAGCATGGGAGTGACATATAGGTGGAGCAAGGGAAGAGGAGGAATGGATACGGCCAACAAGAAGGGAGAGCGTGTGGAAAAGAAGTTGAAAGAAACTGATGGGAGAAATAGGGCAGTGAGTACAGAAGTCTTTCTGAGATTCAGTGCAGCTGAAGAAGATTTTTTTTCTTTTGAAGGATATTTTCAGATTCTCTGTGTTTAGGCCATGTACCTCCTATCTGCCTAGTAAGAAAAGCAACTTCGCCATGCAGTAGATGTGCTGATGCTTACTGGAGTCTTCTCCCTGGGCCAGGTTCTTTCAAGCTGAGAGCTGGTCCTCCACAAAGATAAATAAAACATTGCCAGGTTTATAATTCTGCTGCTGCTACACAGCCAGGAAGTCAGGAGGTCTTCAGGACTCAGAAACAGCTTTAGCCTCAGTGTGAGCGCTTGAAGCTGGTGACAACAGCTCCATCAAACGGCTCACAGTTTTGCAAAGCAAATGAGACCCAGCAGCAAATGAGTTAGCAAGTCTGGAAGTGGAGTTGTTACTTCCAAGACTTACAAGCAACCAACCAAGCAAATAAAAAATAGCTATTGATCTGTATTCTGTTTATGTGGCAAGGTTTTGGTAGCCAGGGGCTGCAGGGGTGGCTTCTGTGAGAAGCTGCTAGAAGCTTCCCGTGTCCCATAGAGCCAATGCCAGCCGGTTCCAAGATGGGCCCACTGCTGGCCAAAACTGAGCACATCAGTGATGCTGGTGGCACCTCTGTGATATGTTTAAGAAAGGGTAAAAAATGCCATGCAGCTGCTGTGAGAAAGGAGTGAGAATATGTGAGAGAAACAACTCTGCAGACACCGAGGTCAGTGAAGAAGGAGCGGGAGGAGGTGCTCTGGGCACCACAGTGGAGATTCCCCTGCAGCCTGTGGTGAAGACCATGGCAAGGCAGGCTGTCTCCCTGCAGCCCGTGGATGTAAATGGTGGAGCAGATATCCACCTGCAGCCCATTGATGTCCCCATGGCAGAGCAGGNCTGTAGCAGGGGAAGAGCATGAGGAGAAAGGATTGGCAGAGATGAAGTGTTGTGGACTGACCACAGCCTCCATTCCCCATCCCCCTGCATTGAATGGGAGAGGGGCATAGGAGAGTTGGGAATGAAGGAGTGAAGTTGAGCCTGGGAAGAAGGAAGGAGTGGTGGGGAAGAGGGTTTTAGTTTTGTCTTTGTTTCTTACTATCCTGCTTTGTTATTAATTGACAATAAATTAAATTAATCTTCCCCAAGTTGAGTCTGTGTTGCCCCTGATGGTAACTGGTGAGCAATCTCCTTGTCCTTATTTCAAACCGCAAATTTTTTCATCCTGTTTTCTCCCCCTGTCCAGCTGAGGAGGAAGGGTAATAGATTGGCTTGGTGGGCACCTGGTGGCCAGCCAAGGTCAACCCACCGCATAATTACATATATATTGATTCCCCGAAATGTGCAGATGAGGAGACTTGACTTCCACAAAACTCTGCTAAGGTCCTTACTGAGAGTCCAAACTTGAGCATGTGTCTGCAACTCCAGTCCCAAACTAAAGAGTGTGAGATAATCGAACAGTGGAAGTACAGGGTATGCATGGGACGGGTAGTGTCTGTTCATGGTCAGCCCCATGAACAAGGGGTTGTTATGTCTCATAGACAGGAACTCTAGTGGACCCTCAACAGTGCTGCTCCTTATTTATACAAGCTTCAAAGCTTGCAAGTGAAGCTGAAACTGAGACTTAAATCCCTACAGGAATGGTTCTGAAGGATGTTAGCCAGGTTTTTGTCCAAAACAGTTATAAATAATCCTCCTAGTGAGTTTTCTCCCTTGTTAAACAGATAAATAATTTTCCTCATTTAACATGGCCTTTTTTTTTGAGGGGGGATCTTAAACTCTTAGTCTGATCTGTATTCTTTATGACTAGGCCCTTTCCCTCTCTGGTATCCACATCTGGAAAGTGCAGATGGTAATTCCCAGTGTCAGAGGAGAACTGTGAATAATCACGGACCATCTCATGTTATTCTGTGTCATTTATATAGACCCTGCCACTGTGGGGTCTTGAACCACAAGGAATGTTGTCAGGTGTAAAAACTGCAAATGATTGATATGACTGCCCAGAAATGGCACATGAAGTATTTTGTCAGTCTGATTTCTCAAGCTACCTTGTATGGAGCAGTTCAGGGATGAAATAAAATGAAAACCACCTGGTTATGATATTAAAATAATATTGTAGGGCACTGTTTCCCCCCCCAGCAAAAGAGAACTGGTGAGGGGTGGAGGCTGGAAGAAGTTTTGATAAGTGGCTTCCCATTTCTTTCCATTCAGTTTGACTATTCCTGTTGGCTGGGAATAGAAAACTGAAGTGATGGATTGCTCTGATTATGCCTAGTCAGGTGCATTAAATGGTGTCTCACTCTGCTGCCTCCTGCAATCTTGCTGCTTGGTGTGCTTATCAGGGCTGACGTGGGAAAGGTAGATGTCTGTAAACAATAAAGAAATAAAAAGGGAGGTGAAAGATCTCAGACTGGTCTCAGCAAAAGGATTTGTTGGGAACTGGAGATGTGTTGAGGAGATTAAACCGAGCCACTTTTAGAATAACTAATTGGGATATGCCTGTCAGCTTCAAGACTCAATAGCACACACGAACTCCATCCTGCTTTTCATGGGTCATTTGTTGGAGAGATGCTTGCAGTGGATGGAAAGTTTCTTTTTAGCATCCATCTGTTTAAAGCTTACATGGAGCTTTGCTCAAACGCTTGTTTCTAGTTAAACCATGAACTCGTGTACTTGAGTTATAATGCTCTGAGTCCATAGTCACCAAGAAAGATTGCTCTATTCATCAGTGTGAGACAAAATAAGATCCCATGGATTTTTAGTACTGCAAATCAAAGACAGGTAGGTTTGAGATGCAGTACTTTATTTCAAGTTTTGTGTCAGTGCTGTCTACAAGATCTGTCCAAAATAGTATGAAATAGTATTCAAAGTCTGTACAAATGGAGCACTGAATTTCTGTGTTTCTGTATCTAAATTTGGGTTGTTGATGTACAAGAAAATTGAATTCAAGCTGGAAAGGTGCAAAATGCTGTGAAAGTGAAACTGTCTAATGCAACAGACTAGCAGTGGCTGTTTTATTCATTCTAGGAAAAAAAACCCAGGCTGGTGAGATATGGCTGATCTTTATTAATCTATGGGAGTAGGGAAGACAAACAGGCAGGGCTGCTGTTTGAGCTAAGGACTTTACTTTTATGAAAACAAACAGACCATGAACAAGTTTGGATTGAAAATAGGAAGACTTTTAGCTGTAAGAGCAGTGAGTTTAGGAACAGCCTTACAGCTTGATTAGTGGAGGCAGAAGCCCTTACTGAGGTGCACCTCCATCTTTTTAGGAAGATTTTCACTGCATGTGACCTCAACTTCTGGGTTTAATATATCTTAGGCTCAAGTTCCCAAGATACCTGACTTACCTTGGACAATTTCTGCTGGGTGAAACAGTATCCCAAGAGAAATGCCTCTGGTTTTGTCTTGGGGGGGGGAAAGGTACTGGCAGTCTCTACGCTCCTGGTCTGTGCTTGCTTTTTGGAGGTAAAAGCTGCTATCAGAAAAGAAGGATGAGGTGGCTTCATATGAAAGTGCCAACCCAGTGAGTTAGACTGGTCTAGCTCCAGCGGTGTAATTACCCTGATACTGCAATTCCAGCAAATCTTCCCATAGAAACCCTGAATAGTGTTGCAAAACTTTGACCTTCACATTTTAGCTCAGCTCTTCTGTCTTCACATTGCAAGGATGAATGTACCTCAAAGTTAGTCCTGACTCAATGGGAAACTGAACAGGACAGTAGAGCTGGGCAATATATTTCCATTAACTTTCTTGCTTTCAACTTCCAAAATGCTTTCTCAGTCAGAATTGAACTTCTTCTTTCACAGAAGTGTTTTGGTTGAATTATTTCAGTTTTTCAAAGACAGTTGACAGAACACACTTAAAATTTGTAAAGGAAAATTGAGCAATCTCTTTTTGCTTGTATTTTCAAGCGTAAGTCTGTTTTGGGAATAAAAAAATTGTACATTGGTAACAATAAGCTCAATGCAAAGCATTTGAACAAAATGTGGTTTTTTTCTTTTTTTTTTTAAATGAAATACATGTGTACACCTTTGATGAAATCTATCTATAAATCCAATTGAATCACTGCTCAGACTATATGTGATGTAATGGGGGAAATTATGATGGACTAACTTTGGCTGTTAGAACACTGAAGCCAGGTTTCAGCTTATAAAGCTGCTGCAAAATTAGTGTCTGCAGGGAAAATAGCCTTGGCCAAAACTGCAGCCAGCCAGAGTCAGAAGACGTGTTTGGGAGTAATTTTTTCAGAGAATGGTACAATAAACGCTGTAACTGATGGCAAGAAGTCTATGATTGCAAGTATCTAGAAGCAGGAAAGCTTGTGTCCATTTGGCTAATTCCTTATTGTGATCATGAAGGGGCAGAGAATGAGAAGAAAAGCAGAGGGAAGAGGAATTGGTGGTTCCTCCACATTCAACCGTTCACCTGCTGAGACACAGACTACCCTGGAAGAAGCACTTCTGTATCTGTATAATTTTGTCTAGATCAGACCTTGTACCACTTTATCTGTATTAGGAAAAGTCATGTCTCCTAATTGATTTGCTGGCATGTTTTTCTAGCAAGGACCAAAATTGAGCACAGTGGGAATTGCTAACCCTTCTTTTAGCTGCCCTTTTGGATAGGGAAGCCCTGGTTTCTCAAACAGCTGAAAGGAGAATCTTCTCAAAATACCATGTGCCTATTAGTATTTTCTAAAACTTTGAAAAATATCCTTTTTTCTTCCTCATGGGAACAGTCTGTGGTAGATACAGCAAAAATAAAAATAGATAGGCGGGTGAACTCATGGCAAGTTTTCTGCACTCTTCTAAGTCTTTTTAGTTGCATAGAGAGGAGAGTCATAGAGGCAAAATGCAATTGCTTCAGTGAAATCACAGCTGAACCACTTCTCTAAATGCCATTCCGTGTCTCTCACTGGATGTGCTGCGTTTTACCAGACCCGCTCTGACAGTATTTGATGTCACACTGATTTGCAAACAGAGCTCTGTGGCCTGCAGTGGACAATGACATCACAGGTACAGAGGACGTGATTACTACAGCATTAATGATTTGAGCCACCCTGCTGCGTGCTGGCTTTCAGTAATGTTTTTTAGCAGGGTTTTTGTTGAGATCCAGCGTCTCAAGCCCTGGCAGAGTCAGACTGAGAGCTCTGTCAGGCATTCAGCAGGTCTGAGAGCAGAATCCCGTTAACCCTGTGAAGGCTGACTTGAGGTGTTTTTAGTTTGAAAAGAACTAAGCCTTTGAACTATGGGAAATAGAAATTTCTCATGCTCATTTTCTGTTGTCAGAACATAGTAAAGAAAGAAGAAACCCATTCATTTTTGGCCTCATTGTTAAGACATGAGCCCCTATGCTTTTTCCTGAAGCATTTTTCCCCGATCAACCAGAGTGCTGTTCGGGTCATCCTGCAGGTGGTGAGTCCTTCACCTTCCTCCCTTCCTCCCTCATGGACAGGTCTCAGACCATTGCCAATAAACTGGGAGCAACCAAAATCAGTTACAGGAAACTATAAAAATTGCCTAAGAAGGATTTGGAATTGAGGAAAAATTGATTGAGGAAAAATAATGCTTATTGCAGTCACCTATGTGCAGTAGAAGGAGCCTTTGGGATGTAAAGAAATGACAGCATCAGGAAAAGTTTGCTATACAATGAGGACATAATCTTATAGTGATGATCAGTCACATCTACATACCCAAAGAGGATATTTTGCAGTCCAGGAAACTGATAACCCTGCGACCATGGTCCTGCATCTATAAGTTCTGTGCACAAGTCTAGCAAAGATCCTGAAAGTTTCTGAAGAGCAAGAGGGATCTCAAACAAGTGCAATGAAAGTGATCACATAAGGAGCTGCTTCTGAAGAGACTTTTAAAATCTCAATCTAGGTATCTGTTGTAAAACACCTATTGTCTTCTTCCTGGAGAATTCTGCCCCGAAGAGCTCTGTTTATAGCTCACGTTGACTAAGGGATGAAGCTGTGACTATCTCCAAGAAGTCTAAAAGAGCGAGTAATGATGGAGAGAAATGGGGTGTGTTGGGCTGAGGACTATAAAAGAACACTGTGATAAAAGACAGCATAAGAAAAATACATGCTATGTATCAAAAAAACCTTCCTAATAGCTAGATCTGCTAGACAGGGGAATAATTTCCTAAGGGAGAGAGCAGAAACCCTGTTATTTCAATCATTTAAACAAAAGTGGACAAAGCCCTGGAGAGTATGTTGTAGGGAACAATCATATGCCGGCCCCCGGGAATGGATAACATGACCTGATAAGTCTTTTCCTAGTGGTTACTACGATTCTCTTCAGATTGAGAACTTGTTCTGGGCATGATTTGTCTTGGGACTAGATGTGGTGTAAGCCTCAGGTCAATCCTCTGCTTCAGAGAACCAAATGGAGAGGAGGAAGGGGAGGAAAGGCGTGCAGGGGTAGTCAGAAATAGAGAACATGGGAAAATGTTGACTCAGAAGTGCTACAGGGCTTTGTGCAGTCAGGTATCTCAGTGCCAAAGAGATATAAAACACGCTCTGGTCCACATGCAAA
>VZTV01022167.1:0-39546 GCA_013400875.1 Anhinga rufa | reverse complement strand
CACCATTTTGCATGTGGAAGCAGGACATATAATCATAATTAGATTTTAATTTATTATCTGTAACAACTTAAATAGTTGTGTTATCAGTAGCTAACTTGTAGCTAATATAACTACAGTTTTACCTAGTTATTTTTTTCTCAAGATCAACAAATCCACTAGTCCTAATACATGATTTGGGTGGCACTTCAGGGGAGTACTAGCATAATGTCTAACAACAATGCTTAAATTAGACTGCAAGAAAAGCAGCACCTAGAATGAATGCAAAGATGACAGTCTCTAGCAGAGAGGAAAAACTATCATATCTGTGGATAAGACGGTGAAAAGGAGCATGAGACTTTGCAGATTCCTTTCTTTTTCCCAGTCCTGAGCTTATTATCAGGAAACCTTCAGATATGCACATCCTCGGATACAAAAATCAATGCCTTATATTTTAACATAAAAATTTCATTTTTCAAATTAGTTTTCTGCTTCCAAATGTTATCAGTCACTGTAATTGCTCAGCCAAAACCTTAAGTCTTAGTTTTGTCTAGGAATTGGACAGGCATAAAAAAAGTATCTATGATGGTTGGCATATTAGAAATATAAAGACAGTCTAAGTTTTGAAATTGCTGTATTTAGTGAACTAACTTCCCACCATTAAACTAAGCTGATCAGTTATATCGTCAGATTTCTGCATAGGGCCTCTCAGACTAGAATATGATTAAAAGGTTTTGAACATTTTTTGTTATTATTCCTTTCTCTTCCATCAATTAGGTGTTAAACTGAGATATCTTGGGTAGTTCAATCAGGCAGCTAGGCTGCAAGGTGATCTGCTTGACTGGCCACAGGGATAGCATCAGGGAGCCCACTCCAGCCACAGAAAAGGCCAGTCCTCTTTTACAGTACAGCACTAGCGAGACAAGCTGTAATAACCTGTTGAGCCTTTATTAACTTATTTTATCCTTTGAAGTCTTAGCAAGCGTGCTGTGACATTTTGCGCCTTATGGGCACGGCTCTCAACAACAACAGGCTTGGTTCTACTTGAATGGCATAACTGTTTCTCACAGCAATTACCGTTTCTATTTTCATCCTTTTCAGACGGCTGTATTGTTGAATATCACAGGATGACACAGGTTATTTTTTCCTCAAAGACTTCACTACTACCATGCTATTTTGACATGATTCCCACTTATCTTTTATGATACCAGACTTCTAAGTTTACCCATGTGATGTTACATCCTTCCACCTGAGTGACTGGCACTTTGGGTCAGAAAAACACGTCTTAACACTGTTAAAAACCATTCTGAACTTCATAACATCATAGAAGAGACTTCTTCAGGCTCAACCACTACTGACTTCTCATATAAGCTGTAACTCAAATGAACATAGTGACACATGACTACTATTTTTAGGTGTTCATAGAGACGTCTCTGTACTCAAGAGCTGAACTAACTACTACATTACTGGCAGGGAGCTGTGAAAGGCTTAGGTCCCACACGGCAGAGGCTGTAAGGTGTACACCTCCTAATGAGGGATTTTCCCTGTCGCATCCAAATTATATAGAAGCAACATCTGCAACTCTTCGGACAGGATGATACAAGTCTGTCTGCGTTTATTTTCTGTGTTTTAAAATAATTTCTTACTTGACATTTATTTAACTGAGAGAATTTTGTTTCTAAATATTGATTAAATACAGAAAAAAATTTTAGATTCTTACTCATATTGCTTTCCCTAACTTATTCTCTCTGCCAGTCTTTTCATCCAGAATCCCAATATGTTGCATATGAACTAATCTTTGTATTTGCTTAGGGTGATGTACAAGAAGAAGGTATAAGGTACTGCCATGAAACAACACATTTTCTATCTTCAGTCACTGAACAAATATTCCTATATTATATCCTGTAAAAGTTTTGCAGAATACTCCTGCTTCCTAGGAATAAATAGGGGCTCATAAGGAATGAGCAAATGACGTCAGAACCAGTCTGAATGTGTGTCTGACTTCTTCACAGACTGTTTTTTGCTTGTTTTGGTTTGGGTTTTTTTAAAAGGCATATTAGTTTAAGTAATGTATTTTACAGGATTTCATAACTACTGCCTTTCCCTTGCAAGTAGACTTCTCCTGTATGACTAATCCATGGTTGTCCTCTTAATTGCTGTCTTAGGGTTAATTAGTTTCTCCCATCTTGGAAGAAAATCCTGTAACTTTGAAGCCAGCTACTCAAACAACTCGTATTCCGAAAATCAAAGTCCCATGCAATGTCACACCAATGCCTTCTCAGTGTTGTACAGTAGTTCAGACTACTGCATAGGTGGGTGTGGCAGGGAGGAAGATCTTAGTTGCCAAGTTAGTGCAGTCTACTGCCTAATTTCATAAATATGGATGATTTAGCAGGTAAGAGGATGGAAGCTAGAAACTGTTCTTAAGAATTGTGCTACGGGCAGCATAATCAAATGTCTTTTAGACACTGAAGCTGAAATACAATTATCTGTGAGGAAGTAAAAGATGGAAGAATATCCTCCAAAGATTTAAGTAAGTTAGAAACCTTTGGGGTCTATCTAAAGAGCCCAGAATTCATTGCCATTTACCTATCATTATGTTAAAGATCTGTGTATGTAAAAGACTGATACACTTTTTTTTTAAAAAAAGAAAAAGGTTAAAGTTGGATGTTGGTCTCATGAGTGCCACTTTTTGGATATGCAATATTTAACAGACTTTAACAATATGACACATGAAGACATTTGAAATCTAATTAATCTCTTGACATTTGACTAAAAGTCAAAGCAGCGGACCACAGGATGAATAAGGATACCTCACCCATGAAGGTTGATCTTTCTTTCATGAGGTGCAAACGAGTTATGATGATCTGACTACAAAGTTTATTGCAGATCTCTTCCTGTTTAATAACTGTCCCTGCTTTAAGCACCTGCCATGCCTTCTAAATATGATATTGGATATAACAACCCCTGTAGCAGGCACTCTACATTTCCACTAAAGGTCCTTCCTTAGGAACTTCAGTTTTTCCACAAACTGCTTGAAGTACCATGTACTACTAAAAATGCAACAGCTATTAAAGAAGATCTTGGAGACTAGTTTTATTGTTCTAAGTGTTAAAACCCATACCTTCACCTTTACTTTAGTTCCCAAGATTCAACAGCATTAACACGTAAGGAATAAAGTTTAGGATTTGCTGTACCATATAACAGAAACTGTTTTTAAACATCAAGACAAACATCTCTGCTTACACTGCTAGTGGTGGCTATTTCAGGATAGTAGCCAAACATAGGATCACAGCAGTAGAGTCTGGAAAAGGTCATTCAATTCAGCATGACTGGATTGAACTTTATACATACACATTGTCTCGTTAGAAGACCATCATGAAAAAAGTTTTATAAACCATTTGTGGAGTATAACGAGATTCCAAAAAAGCTAAAAATGTAAACTTATTAGTAAGTAATAGTAGGCTGCAAACAATTTACTAGATCAGCTTTGAATTACAGTGGAAACCTTCCTTAAAGACAGAATTACTTGGAATTACTTTTTATACATTCTGAAAATAGTTGCTTATATAAATCTAATAAATTCGAGGCATTATGAGAAATAAATAGCCGCAGACAGACTATCAGAAGTTATCCATTGCAGCCTATAAGATTTATTTTCTAACAACCTGCTTTGTTCAGTTCTTCAGAATGAGGATCCTGATGAAGCAGCCTTTAAAATAGGTTTCTCTACAATCTACTATATTATGTTCAAACTTTTCCTATAAGCAAAATGCACTTGACGCAACAGTTAGAATGAAGAATTTCTTTGCCTTTGAATAGGACAAACAGGACTCAAAAGTTTGAAAGCACTACTAACTACGGATGATTAAGATGATTTAACATTTTGTATTTTTAATTTGTGCAAACGATCTGTACAATGAACAAATAAATCGAGAAACACAAGAAACAGAGGTGACAAAAAGACTGAATTGAAGGCAAAATAAAGAGTTTATATATCTGTCAGTTGTACTAGAGTACCGTTTTACTACATTAAGTACTGTGATGCACTTAGCTGTTTATTAGCCATCACTTTCTACATAATTAAGCAGTCTTGCACACTAACACCACTCACCCATCAGGCAGACAAACCTGACTTTGTGGTTCATCTTATGCCTAAATTTGTCATTATGTCAATGCTTGTTAATAGACACAACGTGTCTAATACAGACAATAAGTCCTTTCAGTAGACTGCCCTAATGACTACAGAAACAGAGGATCATCTACTGTACTCCTAGAACACCTGCTTAAGAGCTGATCATTCTAGCATCTAGAACTGGGTGTTCATTTTATAGTCCAAAAATGTTAACCCTTTTAATACAACAAGCGCAAAGCAATATATAGCTGGTTGTTTCATGACCAGTAGAACTAACGATACCCCATTTCCTACAGATTTGTATCCTATATCCCTGCCTAACTCCATGGTAATAAATTGCCATTCCTGTCACTGGTGACTCCCTTCCCCTGTTTCCAAAACCTTGGCACTGCTTTGTCCTATGTCACCCAACTATAAGCATATGATTTAGTGGGAGTTGCTCCCAGGCACTGACTGATCCTGTGGGATAGGTACCCTCCTCAGGCACTGACCAACACACTGTTGAACTCAGTGGTTACAAACCTAAAACAGAAGACTGCACATATTTTAGGAAAAAGCAAACAGGAAGTGAATACAGAAAAGAGCAGGGGGGTATACTAATTAATAAATCTTTACAGGCCTATTGGTAGACCTCAGGATACTATATAAGAATATAAGTTTTATGCTTTATAATTTAATTTCATAAATGCTAATGGAAATAGAAATCACAGATGAGAAGGTTTCACCTCCATCAGTAAGAACTATTACAATCCAGGATATAAACTCAGACCAGTTAACTCCGTTTTGACCATGTCATAACTTCATGATAAAAGAAGGAAAACTGTTCAAGAATGATGCTTTTCTCACATTTACATTCTTTAGTTCCTACCTGAAGGTGAAATTACATCTTTTGTTTTTTTTTGCAACCTAATTTCCATAAGGATGGTCCAAGATTATAGGTTGCAAACTTAATGGTTTTTTTTTAAATTTTGTAATTTGGAAATTTGAGGTATTAAAATTCCTTTCTTTTGGTAAATGAGTGCGTACATATATATAGTGCATGTCATTTATCGCACCACTCCATTTGCTGTACATTAGCCAGGAACATTTAATTGATCAGCCCATACTATATTGCCTTTCTCTAAGCTATGGCACTAACATGTGTCTTTCTCCTTTCCTCAGATATTGATTATAGAATGAATACATACTTCATATATTTGGACCTCTATGCTCTCTCAAGTTATCTTAAAATTGTCCAATGATATCAAAAGATGGGGAATGGGAGGAAAGAAAGAGACTGGCAGACAGAAGCCAAGACAGAGGGAAAGAGGGTAAGTCTCACACTCTTAAAGACCATGCTAAAAATGACCACTATATGTGTCTTGGCTTTTTAGCATCTCGCCTTAACTATTCACAAGAGACCCTATATTAATCCCAGTCTCCTTACTGAATTCCAGTCTCAGTAATTAAACTGAATCATATTATTCCCCTCTGATTATTAAGTGGGAATTGTCATTAATGTTAACAGAACAAATTTTTAATAGCTGATAACGCAAGTACAGGCTATTTTAAATTCCCTCTGTGACTTCAGTTGCTTGTGTCATTCTCCATTTCACTTTTAAACATTACAAGTGGTTATCATTACATGTCTGATGTACTGTCACACAAAAGGACACAGTTCAGGGGAGAGAGAAATTAATGCTAGGCAATCCACCCTGCATGCAAGTTGCTGAAATGCACAACCGTATCATTATTATTAATATGAAATCACAGAAGCAGTAATGAAGCAAGTGCCATCATGCACAATTTCCTTGAGAAAGGGGAAAGTTCAACATGTAAACTGCAACCCATTAAAAAAAAAATCTCTATCACCTAATACAACTCCATTGAGCAGGACAGAGTTCTGAATGGCTATGAGGCGCAAAAGAAAACAGTGACGAGGGTCTCTGAATGATCCGTCTGCAAAAATACTGCTTTTTGGCAGCTGAAGAAAGGCATACACAAAATCAGAAAGAAATCCTCATTGCTAACGTCTGGACTCCTGGAAACAAAAAAAACTTGACAGGACTGACCCCTTAACCTGAGTCCCTTATAATGTTTAGCAAATATTTAGGGTTTTTAATTTATAATGCTCCATATATATATTAATTAATTACTATGCTGTAATGGGGAAATAAGGGAAATTGATGACCCATAATACTCTGTCTTCAGCCTTTTTGGTTTTTTTTAGGCAGCAAAATAGCTCATGAATGTTGAATGCCTTCATTAACAGCACGGACATAGCACGTTAATAGGATGGAATAACATGCACCTTCAGCAAGTTTGCAGATGATTTTGCAATGAGGCAAGTGGTTGATGTGATGAAGGGCTGAGCTGACATTCAGAAGGAGCTCAAGAAACTGAAGAGCTCAAAAAATGGTCTGCCAGAAACCTCTTAAAGATTAACAAAGACAAATACAAAGTTCTGCACTTGGGAAGGAATAAATTAATGTAATGGTACAGACAGAGGATAGAAATAAACAGCATGTGGTCCACCCTCCTAAACATCTTGGCTGCCCTTCTCTGGACTTTCTCCTGTCTGTCAATGTCTTTCTTACAGTTTGGAGCTCAAAACTGGTCACTATATAGATGAAATCTCACAAGTCCCTAATAGTAGAGAATAATCACTTTCCTCAACCTTCCGTTATTCTTTCTTATCACAGCCCTCTTTTTCTTTTATTGCCACAAGAGCACACAGGTACCTCATGTTTAACTTTTCTGTTTGGACTCCAGGATCCTTTTCTGCAAATGGGAGCTTTCTTTCCATGTTACTAGACCATGTTCTTCTCCATCACACAAAAATAATTCAAAAATGACAGGTTGAATATCAAACACAGTGGCAGAGTAAGTTTAAGGTATTTTCCTGTGGTTAACATTATATGTACAGTTGGTAAGGAAAAGGATAAAAAGCCCTACAATTTATATGGAATAAGTTTTCATAGAATGACAGAATCATAGAATCGTTTAGGTTGGAAAAGACCTTAAAGATCATTGAGTACAACCATTAACCTAACACTGCCAAATCCACCACTGAACCATGTCCCCATGCACCACATCCAAATGTCTTTTAAATACCTCCAGGGATGGTGACTCAACCACTTCCCTGGGCAGACTGTTCCAATGCCTGGCAACCCTTCTGGTGAACTATTATTTCCTAATATCCAGTCTAAACCTCCCCTGGCACAGCTTGAGGCCATTTCCTCTTCTCCTATCACTCATTACTTGAGAGACGAGACCAACCTCTGCCTCACTACAACCTCCTTTCAGGTAGTTGTAGAGAGCAATAACGTCTCCCCTCAGCCTCCTTTCCTCCAGGCTAAACAACCCCAGTTCCCTCAGCCGCTCCTCATAAAACTTGGGCTCTAGACCTTTCACCAGCTTCGTTGCTCTCCTTT
Source organism: Anhinga rufa (assembly GCA_013400875.1). Taxonomy (NCBI): domain Eukaryota; kingdom Metazoa; phylum Chordata; class Aves; order Suliformes; family Anhingidae; genus Anhinga; species Anhinga rufa. The sequence goes on along the minus strand of VZTV01022167.1, from coordinate 32,022 downwards.
GGACACATTCCAGCAGCTCAATGACCTTCTCGTAGTGAGGGGCCCAAAACTGAACACAGTATTTGAGGAGCAGCCTCACCAGGGCCGAGTACAGGGGCACGATCACTGCCCTGCTCCTGCTGGCCACACTATTCCTGCTACAAGCCAGGATGCCGTTGGCCGCCTTGGCCACCTGGGCACACTGCTGGCTCATGTTCAGCTGGCTGTCGACCAACACCCCCATGCCATCTTTCACTAGGCAGCTTTCCAGCCACTCTTCCCCAAGCCTGTAGCGTTGCATGGGGTTGGTGTGACCCAGGTGCAGGACCTGGCACTGAGCCTTGTTGAACTTCATACAATTGGCCTCGGCCCATTGATTCAGCCTGTCCAGGTCCCTCTGCAGAGCCTTCCTTCCCTCAGGCAGATCAACACTCCCACCCAACTTGGTGTCGCCTGCAAACTTACTGAGAGGGCACTTGATCCCCTCGTCCAGATTGTTGATAAAGATATTAATCAGAGCTGGCCCCAGTACTGAGCCCTGGGGAACACCGCTTGTGACTGGCTGCCAGCTGGATTTAACTCCATTCACCACCACTCTTTGGGCCTGGCCATCCAGACAGTTCTTTACCCAGCAAAGAGTGCACCTATCCAAGCCATGAGTAGCCATTTTCTCCAGGAGAATGCTGTGGGAAATGGCGTCAAAGGCTCTACTAAACTCTAGGGTTTTCCCTCATCTACTAAGTGGGTCACCTTGTTATAGTTGGAGATCAGGTTAGTCAAGCAGGACCTGCCTTTCCTAAACCCATGCTGACTAGGCCTGATCACTGGTTGTCCTGTATGTGCTGCATGACAGCACTCAGGATGATCTTCTCCATAACCTTCCCCAGCACCAAGGTCAGGCTGACAGGCCTGTAGTTCTCCAGATTCTCCTTTTCTCCCTTTTTTATTCAAAGAAAATCTTACAGTCTACAATTACAAGATCAATACCTTCATAACATTCTTGGAAACCAAATTTCAGAAGTTCTTCACTTGAGGGTTAGGCCCTTAATCAGTAAAGCACTGACAGGTTTTCAGTACTCTGAACATTAGCCAATGGGGAAAAGGGATGAGAGAAGATGGGGACATTTTTCTTGAGATAAATTATTTTTGGCAGCTGTGCTGTTTTTCCTAGTCAGGATGCTGAAGTTCAGTGAGCCCAAGTCAGTGTTATCCAATCACTAATAGTCTGAAAATATTACTGGAGTTGTTTATGACATAGCGCAAGGAAAAGATAAAAGACTTTAATAATGTTTCCATCCTGCTTCCTTAATTTGGAAACTAGCATGATGGAAGAGATGCATTTTATTTTTGGAGCAGATGAGAAGTGAAAGAGCACTGATATACTACCAGCAGCATAAAAAGTACATAGGAGTTTGCTTTGTGAGACTATAAAGAGGAGATATTTAGGGAATGAATGCAGTTTTGCATGGTGTTAAATAGTTTTGCACCTAATTTGCCATGCAGAAAGGCAGAGCATATTACTTCGAGTAAGGCATGCCAATTACATGGTTACAGTGCTTGTGGGACTTAAGCTAACTTCTTTGCATATGATTGTGCAGTTTTAATAAGTTATGCTGTTGCAGTTCAGATCAGTGCTAGCTTAGGATTTTGCTCAACATAGAGCAGATGTGCCCAGAGGTAGTAAAACCAGCACATACATGGAAACCCCAAGCAATTCTAAGTGTGATAGGCAGTTTGCTAAGAGGTAACCAAAGAATAAGAATCCTATGAACCATCCCTCTCCAATTCAGTCATATTTTCCTCCTTTTTCTTTTCTTCTGGCCCTATTCTCACACCACTAACTTCAGAGTGGATGTGTTTGAAACAGAGGGGAGAAACACGTTATTAGCTACAATGTCAAGTTTCAGTTTGTCTCCTGAATGATGGCATTGTCCACTCAATCCCTTCAGAGTAAACTGACCAGGAATTCAGCTCTCCCACTTTCTGGGTGAGTGCTTTAACTGATAAGGTAATTACAAAAATGAGGGCATAACCACCACTACCAATCTTGATGGGAGTTTTACGCTGGTATGGGTTCTGTTTTTGTTTGTTTGGTTGTTTTTCTTGTTTGTTTTAATCACGTATCTAAAGCGCATCCAATTCTTCAAATTTGATCATCACCATCAGTGTTTATACTTAAGCCATTAATCATACCATGTCTCATTTGGCTCCTTCTCTGATGTGATGACTATAGAAAAGCTACACTCTGATGAAGTTTCCCTCTCACACCACACCCAGTCTTTTCCTAGAGACTTTTAAAAGGTTTTCTTCCTTTTCCTTCTGGAGTATGCTATATACTGCTATGCCAGTAGTCTAGGTCTTTGATTTATTCTACACAAATAGTACAAACAGTAGTGTAGATCTGTATTGCTGGATGTCACTCACTTGTTAATCATAAGAAAAAGTAATGCTATCAATGTGTATATTTCTAAACAAGTTTTAAAATTTATATATATTTCCAACAGCAGAAACTTTCTCTTCATTTTGTAAACCAGAACCAATTTCTAAATAAAAGGAGCTTCAATAATAAAACATAGTGAAATGAAGACATGGAATGGTTTGTAGACTAAGACTTCATAGTCCGTTTGGGCTCTACTCCATTAGTTTACATCACTGGACTGGAAGAGAAGCCAGTTTTTTAAAAAGTCCAGAAATATTGTACAACTTATCCTTTCACAGGTTTGAGCAGGGAGAAAAGGAAGAACTTGCAGAGGTGCTCTGCCTGCACTCTGCACTGTTATGGTCAGAGCTCTAGCCCACTCCTTTCCAAAGCCATTTTTCATGGGCATAACGTAACTTTCAATCAGTAATTCTTTTATAACCACATTTTCTTGGAGGAACAGTTTTCTAAAAGTTAAATTTATAATCAAATCAGTAGGGGAGGTAGATGAAATGATGAGGTGAACCAGTCAGTTACAATGCAGTTATCTAACAACCACTATAGACTATAAATACATACAAGTCTAGAGTTCCATACAGTGCCCGATATTACAACAGACTGGGAAACATCTATAGTAAGGAGAATAAGTAAAGATAAAGACAACATACCTTCTTCAAAGAGTAACATCAGGTTCATGCTTTTATTAGCAACTATGTTATTCAGTAAGGCGATCACAGTTTGCATTGTATTCCCAAGTATACTATCTTGGTGGTCCTGTAAAAACAACAACAAAAAACCCACAAACATAATCTAGTTTTCTTTCTGCAAGGATAGAAAACGACTATTCCCTTCCAAAAATGTAGTAATACAAAAGCAATACTCTCTCAATTCCTTAAACATTTAAAATACTGGAAAACCATCCAAATATCTTAGTAGAGAATATCAATTTCAGGCAGCCAAATCTAAAACCTTGGACCAAAACTTCTCCCATGTTATTATGAACTGAAAGAGTTCTAGTTAGCTCTAAAATTTTACGACTTTTAGAAATGGCATAGAGTCTTATTAACCTAATCTCCATATATACAGAACCAGGAACATTTCCCTTTGTATAGTATTTCCTTTATTAACGGTATTAATTTTACTCTCTTCAGTTTCAGCTTGATAACCCACAGTAAGTCATAAAATCTATTTTCTGTTTTTGTTTGTATATTTTCATACATATAAAATTAATTTCACATGCACATTAAAGACCTATTTCTGTATCAAATTGCATCACTCATGATGTCTTTCTTATGCTTGATGATTACTTCAGCGATTTTTCACAACTTTCTGAGACTATACTGATAAGAGGAAGGCGTCAGAGTTTATAAAGAAATTTCTTTTCCTCTGTTGTAGTTAACACACTTGCACACTCAACCTGAAAAGGGTGGATAAGGCAATGCAAACAAAATATTTATTTATTCATTCACGCTAGTGACAGTAATAACTCTGGTAACTTCCAAGAAGCCAAATTATGAGAAGCTTTTCCAAATCTGAGTCTAGATATAAATATAAGCCTGAATATATTTCAGATCTCCCTAGAAGCTTCAGGAAATATTTTGTCCAATTTTTCAGACTCAAAGCAAAATAGAAACATATATCTGAAGTGAAAATAGCAACACTAAGAAAAAACTGTCACATTTCACATATTGTAGACTTTTCACACACACCTAGGTGACTTCCATGCTTCCCTTTCCCATCAAATCTCTCAATATACTGATATCACTCCTCTACTTTGCTGGTTACCTTATCTTTTGAAGAAGGTACTCCACAGAATATGCTATCTATTCTGATCCATCTCCTGTCTGAAATTTATTTTTTGAAAAAAGTTAAATTTTAAATTGAACAAGACAAAAGATGATTGGTCCAAAGTTAGAATGTGAATATGTAAATACACACAAAGGAACATTCTCCCTGAAAGTTTCTTTAGGAGATGAGCACCAGCAGCCAAGAGCAATTTATTTTATACATCTCTTTCCTAGGTCTTTATGACTTTCTGTCTGTGACATATGCTTGAAAACAACAGGAACAATCTTCCTTCTTTGGGATAATCTTATTGACTATCTAAATACCATAGCTAGTGCAGAATTAGGCTGCTTGACTGTTAGCCAGCAGCAATCTCAAAGAACGTATTTTACTATTCTTCCAAGAATTCACTTCAAGTCAACCTATGAACGGCATTCAGAGTGATATCTCTAGTTTATAAGCTGCTTTTTGGGTTGGGCCAGGACTAAAGTCATCAGCACCATATTTAGGATAAGCCACACTATTTGAATCCCTGCCTGGAAACCGCATATAACTGGTTGCAAGAAATTCTCAAGTGAGACAACTCCTGATTTTTATTTCTTGACTAGTCTGATAAAATTCAGGATACTGTGAAATGCATCTTCAATGCCACTTCGGAAAGTCCTCTGTCACAGTGGTATAAAGGGTCACGCTATGTGAAGAACAAATGTTTTTCTTTAAATGTTTAACTACTGAAGGAAAGGTTTTAACAGGCAAAGGCTCAGGTGGCTGCTTTGAGAGCATTAATTTCTGTTTCTGCACTCAAAAACTGAAATGAAATGCTATTATTTCCTGTAAATACTATGAAATATACAGGATAAGGCATAATACATTAACAGATAAAGAAATACATTAACATACACAGCCTCCTAGTCAACTTCAGGCTGTATGAATTTTCTATTCATACTAGAGCACTTTAAATTGGATCATAAGGAGAAGAGACAAGGAAGAGTGGCTCACAGCCTTTGAGGGACTGTAGTTTTCTAACAAACCCTAAAAAATAAATCCAAGAGCCCCAAAGTTCTGTTTACTTTACAGAGCATTCTGAGATGTCATTTAGGATTTCTATAAAGATCACAATAAATATCTGTTCCTCTGAAGGTTTAAAATAGAGCCTGATAAATTTAAAAGCAATGTCGGAAAGTATAAACACTACATTCTTCAAAAGATAAGGTAACCAATACAGAAGAGAGATACCATAAAGCCACAATACTAAAAATAAATTTGAAGTTATTTCCTATAGATAGCTGAAGGGTAAAGCCCCCATTTTTTCAAAAGATCAACAATGTGTTTATCTGTTAGCCTATCATCACAATATCTAATTAATTCTCCTAAAGAACATTTAGAAAACAATACATTAAATAGTAAGAATGCCTATTTGTGTTCTTGAAGATAATGATACAATGAAAATATAAAATTAATAAAAGAAAAAAATTCCACAAGTGCCAAAATGAGAGCTGACTCAGATATTTTCTTTGCTAGTACAATATTTCTATCACTGCCCCATATATTTGAAGTAAACATTTGAAGTAAAATTCCCTTTTGAGATATTCAATTATAAGAGAAGCTGGTAGTTTCTTACCATAACTATCTTTTGCATTAACCAGGTTAGTAACATTAAAATGAAGATGTCTTTGCTTTTAATGGAGATCAATTGCACTATACAAGCCTCTACTGAAAGACTAGCACCGATGCTTTTTCTTATATCAAAGCATACGTAACAAAACTTATCTTACCCTAAACACATATAAACTAGAATTCAAGATATCCATCTTCAGGAAAGAAAATGGTCTCTCAGTGAATAAAATAATCTTATGAACTGTATACTAGCTGTACTACTAGAGTTTTAACCTATGTATCAGATTGTTTTTGACTAGATACTAGGTTTCAAGAAGCTACAGGTATGCTTTACTTATCTAAGTCATCACTGATTGCTGTTAGACTAGATTTTAGAGGTTTATATAAAAATATTTAACTTCTTCATAATCTATCAAGGAGCAAAGCTGATCTAATTTGTGTGCACAGCACCACAGACTGTGGATATTTAATGAACAGTGCACTTGACAGCTTTAATAAAACATAGCATTTGCCAGCAGAGATAATTAGAATTGAAGCAGCAAAATTCTAGTGTTTGGCAACATAGATGAAACAACTTCATTAAAATGTACAGCTTCGACGAATGAAAGGCAGGAACGCACTGGACCCTGAAGAATCAGCCTTCTCAAAACTAATTGCTTCAGTGCTTAAAAAGGACAGCTATGAAATACCAAGGGCATAACAAGGAAATACTAGTATAAAAAAAAGGATCCACAGAAGATAAATCAGGCACTGTATTTAGGCCATTAAACTTTTCATTCTAATTTTGAAGGGTTGTACATTAACAAAAGAAATCAGTTGAAGTATTTTTTTAAAGCCAGTTAGGTAAGAGAGTGTGAATTAGCAAAATGGGAGTACAAATCTTGGCAAAATGCTATGGCGAAAGATTCAATTTCTCTTCCTTTAAGTGGATTAGAACATAGAACAGCATAGGCAAACTACAGTATTTTAATTACATTTTAGATAACAAAAGAGATAGGAATTGTGGTAAGAAGTTACCAGTTTGGAAGACCTCACGTACATGCCTCCTACTCACGTATCTACGAATCCAGAAGAAAATACACTAAATGCCAGGTATGCGGTAATTAAATCTAAGGACCACTATACACCACAGTACTACTGCTCATTCAATATAATCAGAGTGATTAAACTTAACTATAAAAGGGCTCTCCTTGTCAAGCTTACATATGACCTATGGATGCAAGTTAGGTAAATCAGGGGATGGAACAAGATGGAGGCTTGATTTTTCATACACTAAATCCAGTTGAAGAAGAAAATTATAGAAATTAACCATATCCAAATTATATTTACTCAGTGATGCCATTTTCATTTGATGATTCTTTGGCACAGTATAGTTGAGATAAACCAAAGCATTGATGCTAACAAGGACCTCTAACAAAAGTACAGTTTAATATTGCATTCAACCTAGCTTATTTTGATATACTGTATTATTTTGTATATATGAAATAGAGGATCAGAAACTTTTCTGGACATAACAGTAGAACCCTTCTGTATGAAATGGTATTATTAGCATTCAGCCTACAACGGACATTCACAACAGCATATGCACTTTCTTCAGTCACAAGAGGAAGCCCACTGAGAAGCAAATTTAATCTAGTTTTGTACAGAGTTGGCTAATCTGGTCTTTAACATGTTGTGACTTTTGATGCATAAGACCAGTTATGCATAAACTGAAAGCTTATAAATACAGATCTCTAACATTAAGGTAATACTATTTCCTTATTGATGATTTAAGTCAGAAGTAAGCACAGCCATGTCTCTTGCTACTCTGCTTTTCAAAGTCAGCCTTTTTCAAAAGCACAGTTCTAACAGAGCTAATACTTCCAAATATTTTCCTCTGGGTACGGTCATACAATAAGGAGCAACTACTAAACTGGCAACCAATTCCTGGAATAATCACACTTCTCAGATGTACCACAACCGTGATATATTCGGTCCACACATGAAGATCAGAAGTCTTGCAACTTTCACAGAATATTGAAAAAAAGAAAAAAAAAAAAAAAAGAGAGAATTTGTATTCTTAGTCACCAAGTGCTTAGGCAAAGTCAATCAAGGACAGCGAAACAGCAGTAATTTTAAAGGACTGATGAAGGAGAAAGGATACCATTAATAAAAACCTAGGATGTCAAGCACCAACCAACAGAAAGCAGTAGTGTTAGTCTTAGATTTTGTTCCCCTACCCACTGCAGCAGGCAATGTAAAACTTCCCAAGACACTTTTCGAGATGTACATCCGTTTTTGAGAAATATATCAATTTACAAGTGCATTCTCTTAAGTTCAAATTTTCAGAGACCTAACAATCTTTCTTTTTATGCAGGAACTCATTTGTTACATCCTTTTCATTTTCCAAAATTCCTTGTTATCTTAGAGACAAGCATGCAATTTTATCTGAGTTAATGGTCAGAATCTCAGGAGGCATAAGGAGGAAAGGTGACATTTACAACAGAACTCTCAAGAACATTGTCTCTGTAGAATGAAAAGGTGAGATTTGTTACTTTTAGAAAAACAGCTTATGTCACGATCATACAAGTACTTCTTCTTGTACGACAAACATTAAGAACTGAAAATATAAATAAGGCCAGTGACCTTTCTCATCTCATTTTATTCCCAAATCCTGTGAGAATACAACTTCAAAGAACGGACATGTGAACAAGAACAGCATTTTTAACACCACCTATTAATAGCTTAATTACTTTTCCTCCTTTAAGAGGACCACTTCATGTGTCAAACTTGTGGAAATTGAATAAACCATGCTAGTCCAAGAAGGAAAATTTAAGTAGCAAGTTAAGGATTACAAAACTGTCCTATGTCAGCAAGCATGAGATTTATAAACTATATGAAGAGAAGAATACTTAAATCTGTTCAGAATTAGAGGTAGATAATCTTCAAGGTTATTAAAAGGGAAACTGTATGAAGGTTTGTCACCTATACTACTTTATACATGATGACAAGAGAAAGATGTCAGGATATTGATACACTTTTAAAATTAACAAATAACTTTTATAGTGTAAACTACCAAAGTCCCAAATCTTGAGCAAGAATTCCTTCTTGTCCTTGCTGTTGCTTTGTATTTATCTGACCAAAAAAACCCAACTATTGACATGAAAGCTTCTGTTAGTCAATTTTCACTGGATCAAACAGTCATCTTGGGGGAAAAAAAAACCCAACAAACCAACAACAAGAAACTAACGGTCCGATTCAGTGAAACTCATGTACCATTTTTTGGCTAATTTTTGGATAAAGAATTAAGTTTGTTGCAGCACAACACAGAAAAAAATAACCAGCCCTGTAATCTTACATTCACTGGTACAGATGAAGTGCAAAGCAACTCAGGAGCAAATCTCTAAATACAATGCCATTTATTCTTCCTACAGAATTGCATCTAAATTTCTGGCACCAAGGAAATCTCAAAGCTTCTCCTTTTGCTCCTGAAAACCTTAGGGAAAAAAAACATTCTCAAGTGAAATTTTCTTTACTGTCAACAGAGGGAGTCTGAGAAGACTCCTCTCAAGTAGAATCAGGCTCCTTCACAGGGACGACACTCTGAAGCAATTTCTCGTAAAAACATAATTTTCCCCATTACCTAGAAAGAAGTATCCAAGCAGTTACCTTCCTGAGTATTAAAGCCATTCACTGTGAATAACACTCAAAAACTCCCTTCAAAGAAAAATTTGCTCAAGACTGAAGAGACAGTATGGAAAAGCAGCTATATACATATCTTACTCTGGAGAATTAAACTTCCTCACATCAAAGAAAATCCCAGCACCCTAGAAGCATTCATGCTGGTATGTTCTGAAGCAATGAAGCTCTAGAAGTAATTGATACCACCACAGCAGTAACTTCATATTTAGTATTATAAATCTATAGATGCCTTAGAGAGTCTCAAGTACCAGTGAGGCATTTGAACTGCAAAGTCACTTGGGAGCTGCAATCAACCATTACACCAAGAAATTTCCATACCAAAATATTCACTTCTCAGACTTGCATTTTCAGCATTAATTAAAAGCTAGTCCTTAAACAACTTCAGAATGACAGATACCAATCAACTGACATCTTTTTTTCCACAGGGATTTTGCTTTGATGTAAAAGACACTTTGCCACTACAAGGAAAGAAGTTTAGATGAGCTTGGGGAATTTGCTGGTGACATTTTTAATTTAGAGAACATAGATTCATTACACTTATCCAAAGGATCATATTAAAATTTTTGACTTGAAAAGCTTTGAAAGATTCAGAATGGAATTTCTGCTTAAAATCATAAGGTCACCCACCTAGGATACTGAAAATTTGGGTTCAAGTCTCTGTTGGAATTGGGCTGTGCAAGGATTTGAACATTGGTCTCCTTAACTCTGCATTCCCAAATGCATCATCAACTGTTAGGAAAAGGGTCTCTGTCTCTTCTCCCTTCTCTATAGCTAACTAGTTGCTAAATTACTAGTTAAAAGCAGAAATTGAGACTGACTTAGTGATTATACTACCTACTGAGCTATGCAAGAACCAGATGGAAATACCTTTCCTGACATTTTCCCTAACAACTTAAAAAAAAAAAATGAGAAAAGACAAGACTTTTCTGAGGAAGGCGAATGGGATGGGAAAAAATTTCCCTCTTAATCTCAAGTTGAATATTTTATTCTTCATACTCACAGACTTAAACTGAGTGGTGCTGGAAAAAAAGGTGTTGAATTAGAAGCCATGGACTGACAAAGAATCACAGAGAAATGGAACCTGTTTGAATGAGACAAAAATGCTTTTTCCCTACCATAATTTAGTTGGGCTGAGGGGGCACATAGTCATTGGATTGGGTTTGCGTGGCCAGGTTTTGGTACCAGGGGGGCTACAGGGGTGGCTTATGTGAGAAGATGCTAGAAGCTTCCCCTATATCCAATAAATCCAATGCCAGCTGGCTCCAAGATGGACCTGCTGCCAGCCAAGGCCAAGCCAATCAGCAACAGTGGTAGCACCTGTGAGATAATATATTTAAGAAGAGAGAACAAAAAAACTTGTGCAACTGGAGCCAGACAGAGGAGTGAGAATATGAGATAGAAACAACAAAGAAGGAGAGGGTGGAGGTGCTCCATGCGCCAGAGCAGAGATTCCCCTGTAGCCCATGGTGAAGACCATGGTGAAGCAGGCTGTCCCCCTGCAGCCCACACAGGTCCATGGTGGAGCAGATATCCACCTGCAGCAACTGGAGGACCTCACGCCAGAGCAGGTGGATGCACCCTGAATGAAGCTGCAGCCTGCGGAGAGCCTGCTCCTGGCAGAAGCTGTGGCCTGTGCAAGGAGCCCGTGCAGGAGAAGGCTTTCTGGCAGGAGCTGTGACCCCGTGGGGGACCCAGGCTGAAACAATTTGTGAAGAACTCTCACCCATGGAAAGGACCCACATTGGAGAAGTTCATGGAGGACTGTCTCCCATGGGAGGGACCTCATGCTGGAGCAGGGGAAGAGTGTGAGGAGTCCTCCTCCTGAGGAGGAAGGAGCGGCAGAAACAACGTGTGATGAACTGACCCCAACCCCCATTTCCCATGCCCCTGCGCTGCTGGTGGGGAGGAGGTAGAGAAATCCAGAGTAAAGTTAAGCCTGGAAAGAAGGGGGTGGTGGGTCAGGTGTTTTTAAGATTTGGTTTTGTTTCTCATTATCCTACTCTGATTTGATTGGTAATAAATTAAACTAATTTCCCCAAGTCAAGTCTGTTTTGCTCATGACAGTAATTGCTGAGTGATCTCCCTGCCCTTATCTCACCCCATGAGCTTTTTGTTATATTTTCTCTCCCCTGTCCAGCTGAGGAGGGGAGTGATAGAGCAGCTTTGGTGGGCACCTGGTGTCCAACCATGGTCAACCCACCACTGTCATTATGTTCAAAGTAGTAGGAAAAATGAATTTAATTTTTTGTTTTTACCCTTTGCTTTATGCCATCTACGCCCAAAGTACTATTTAGTTTGAAAGACATTGTTTTTCACACATACACCTTTACTCAATCTGTAAATGTAACAGAGAATGCTGATAATTAGTTTATTCAAATTACATTAAACTTGAAAACAATGAAGGGCTGTTACATCAAAAGGAAGCATCTGCTGTATCTTCTGTTACTAGATTCATGGTATAGTCTCATTACATTTGGCATCTTCTAAATAATTTTATTATTTCTTATTTTCTATTATTAGGGGTTTTAGGGATTATCTAAGTAGTTAATTACTAGCCTGAAAACCATTAGGAAATTCTCACTTTTTTATGTGTTTTTTTTTTTTTTAAGGCAGTGTGATAATCTCAATCTTGGACACCTGTTCATAGGGGGGTTTGCATTTTCCCAAAGAGACATGCATTTAGAAAACAAACATACTCAACAATTAGACTATCAGCTATCAACATTTCACTCAGCTCAAAATACACATACTGCTGCATATGGACGTCCTAGCTAATTCATCTCCCAGGCTTTCCCCACTCAAGTTATTCCTACAGCAGCAAGCTACATCTGTTAGTTTATACCAAGGCACCAAGCCACAAGGCAGGAAACAGGGGAGTGCTAACAATATTCCTCAATGAACAGACTGGCAGAAGTGCTGAGGAGTAATACAGCCAGCATTATTATCCCATGAGAGAGAGTGCATCTCTTTCATGTTCCCGTCCTAGGCTTCAGTAGACAAGCAATTATGGTCTAAGCAAACTCTATTCCTCCTATGACAACTAGGCAAACAAGGCAAGAGAAATTATGAACTGATTGCTAGAAGTGAAAACTCTATCTAGTAAAACACTGTGTTTATCAAGTGTAAATAAAAAAATTGTTAAATAACTACTCATCATCACAGTGCTTTCTGTGGTGTTATACTCAATAAACATTAACACTCAACACTAAACTTGTTTGCTTAAGAATGAAATTTATACATACTCTAAAGAAATATTATGGGGAGATTTTATTTGGCATTATTTTTCTTTGCTTAATATTCATTGTCAAGACAAGACTATCCACAATTGGCCCAACACTTAAATTATAAAAACGCCCTTTCAAATCACCAGCCTCCTCCCTTCCTTCTGACACTGCAGAAGGTTACGGAATTGGGTATCTCCTCCATTTTAGCACTACTGTTTCCGGACACCTGAACACTGGAAAAAAGTATAATGGATAGTAAACTCAAATACCTGTTTGGTTAGTTAGTTTTGGGTTTGTTTTGTTTCTTTGGTTGGTTGGTTGGTTTGGTTTTGGGGTGGGTTTTTTTTGTGTGCTTGTTTGGGGTTTTTAATCATTTAATTAAGGACCATGAACATTAGCAAACATTTACTGGGCTCAAATTATTAAATACTTACAAATCTAGGAAATGAAAAAATATTTTAGGTATATTACAGTATCTCTGTGAAATATAGGAATAGGATTTATGGGTAAACGATCTCTGTGAAGTTTCTTCTATAAATTAGAGGTACATCATCTCTACTCTCAACTCTATCTCTAGTTAATGCTCCCTGATAAACAGTATGTATATTATACAAACACACTTTCGTACCACACGTATCACAGTGTTATCTTGGCATCCATTCAAGAACTCAAGGATGAATGAGTTTTCTTCTTATGCCAAGCTGTGTATATGACGTCCAAGAATAAAAAGAGCTGGGGTGAAAGTGAAAATCAACGGTCTGAACAGAATTGAACTATGACACTGGGGAAAAGGTTCAGAATTTGAAGGCAAAATTACAATTCATAGTAGTCCTAACTGTGTGTGTGCCACAGTAATTAAAACTCTCCTAAGTGGATTTGATACACGTATTTAAGCTAAATAAGATTTGAAGTATTCACTACCTCTCTTAATGTCAGTTTAGACAAATAAGTATTTGTGAAATCCAGGCCTAAAAAAAAAAAAAAAAATGTAGTGTTCATAGCCACCAAAAATCTCACTGCTCTCAGAGAAACAAGTCTGGTACTAAGAGCCACATTTAGGAATATTTGGAAGGATCATTTTGGATTCATAGCTAGACAGTTTCTGAATTGTAACAAAAAAATTCAAAGGATGTACAGCATCATCTTCTGTGTAAATACTTGCATCACACTTTCTCTTGTAGACAGAAGAGGAAGGAAGCTTACTGTTACCCAAAAAATCTCCCACAAAGATCTGATCCACCCATCAGCCTAACTTGGTGTCTAACAAACAAGCCACCAAACCTATTCTTTAATCAAATTCTGTCCAAGGTTAACATGATTTTCCTTTATTACTGTTCACCAGAAGGAATGGCATGTAGTTAGAATGAAAAATGAAGAAGAATAAATAACTCTGGAGACTAAAAAGACAGAACTTCAAGGTTAAATGACAGTATCTTCTCCTTGCTTAAATTGTTCTAGGATGTTGCTGCAGTTTCCAGACTCCACAGAATTTGTTTTAAAATTAGTTCTGCCTGCAGCGGCAGAACGGAAGACAGCATACATATCTTGGTTACGTTGGTCTGAGACAGAAATAATATTTTTTCCTTTCATCACGATCTTTATTTATTCTTTTATTTGTTTTCTTCCTGTTTTGCATTTAATACTTACTCTGTCTGTGACCCTAGAAAAAGTGAACATGAGGAAGTTCACTTCAGTAGATCATATTTCAGGTATGTATTTCAGCAAAATACTTATGAAGTGGCAGCTCCATTTTAGCTCTATAAAATACTGACAGCATGAATGCAACATCAGTCACAGGAATTATATCCTCCAGCCACTGGAATTCACTGATATTGGAAGACAACTGTCTCCTTAGCCGGCAGTGGTCTGCCAGTAATGCTAGACTACGAAGCAGAACCAGAACTGATGAGAAGGAGGTAAAATGGAGAAAGAAATGACAGCTAACAGGAATGGCATTAATAATAATAGTTGTTATTATTATTAAAAACATACTTGCAATATGAGGTTTATAATCATATAAATTTGTATGTGCTAATAGACTATTATTCTTGTGAATTTAAGATGGTACCTAAACTAAAAGAGGGTAGATTTAGATTACATATAAGGAAGAAATTCTTCACTAGGAGGGTGGTGAGGCACTAGAACAGGTTGCCCAGAGAAGCTGTGGATGCCCCATCCCTGGAAACGTTCAAGGTCAGGCTGGACAGGGCTTTGAGCAACCTGATCTAGTGAAAGATGTCCCTGCTCAAGGTAGGGGCTTGGAACTAGGTGATCTTTCAAAGTCCCTTCCAACCCAAACCACTCTACGATTCTATGATTTAGTCACTTGAGTGACAACATCCACGCTATTAAATAAAAGGCACAGACATAAAGCATGAACACTTCTCACCACCCAAAATTTTAAACTAGGAAGCAAAGACAGAAAACAGAAATTACTTCACTGAGTGTATAAAAAAAGTATAGCACAATGAATTCTGGAATGGCCTGAGTCTTGCTCCCATGGTGGCAATCTCAGTAGTGCCAGTTCAGTATACAGTTTGAAAAATTCATGGGACAGATATACTCAGCACTACAGAGCCAGCTGGTACCCCACCGGTACTCCCTGAGGCCCTCTTTGTGCACTTGCCCGGCACAAGCCAAGCACCACTTCTGAAAACTCTCACACTCAGTTGTTCTGAAGTCCACTCCTACATTTCAAAGAGAAGCAAGGACACAACTTTGAATTTAAAGCTGGTCTTAACTCAGATCTACAAGAATACAATGAAAGGACAGCAATTCTGCTTCTCGTAAGCATTTGCAAAGCAGTATCAGATGCCATGACTTAAAAGAAAGTATACCTCTTGCTGCTACATATGATATCACTCATAATTTATTCCAATTTTTATAGGAGAGTAACAGATGGATCAAAGACAGAATCAAGAATGACTAACGTCAGCAAAATAGGAAGCTCTTCTAAACAAGTCCTACTTTCTCAAAGACAGAGGAAGTTGTTCTGCATTTTATTATTACTAACAATATTTTGAACACCATTTTTTAATTTGCACATCTTTCCAGGGTAATCTCCAAAAGATTTATTATAGCTTTCTTCATAGTCTCACCCCACCTCTTCCTCCCAAGTCATTTCTATTTAGATGCCTACATACTGATTCAAGAAATGAACTTTAGGAATACAGGTTTGAAAATTGGTATAGGTTACAAAAATAAATTCTAGTAAATGACAAGAGATATATTCCAGGCATTAATTTGTGTTTTCTTCTGAGCTCAGGTTCAGTTCAAACCTTCCTGCTTTTCATGACTGTTAAGGAAGTTATCTCTTGGAAACATAGGAAATACACTATGAAGGCACTGGAAACATAGTGCCTTCAACCCCCAAGAGAGCGACCATTCCCCCCCACAAGTAGCTCATTTCAGTAGTAAACAGTCACTAAATGATTATATGAGAATTTATGTCTATTGCTTTAAAAGGAAAACAGGACCCCACTGAGTATATACATATACACACACACATTTTCTTGTAAATTATTTTAACTATGACATACAAAATGAAATTAAACTATTCTAACACTGAAAAATTAATGACTTGAGACTCTATGTTGTTTCAAAACAGAGGCAAATTTTCCATTCCCCAAGCCCCTGCTATGACAAAAATTTAATATATACAAACTGAAGCAACTTTAGTAGGAGATAGTAAGAGATGCTGGTAAAACATCTAGCCTAGCAGTCAAAATACTTATTTTATGCTTCAGAAACCCAGTAACAGCCATTCCCTCTGGGTGATTCTGAACTTGGGATCTGCACTTGGCCCCTTCCCCTAAGGCATTCCTGATTAATAGGCTATTGGCTACCCTGAGGTCTGCCTCTCTCCTCTGCCTCCCATGCCACTTTGTGCAGAAATTTCACCCTGAACACAAGAAGCCTTTCTCAGTGGAATATTCCCAAATTGGAATAATACCATGAAATGCTGAAATAACCCAAATATCTCCTCCCTCAAACAACACACTCGAGTCCTGAAAACCATGAAGCCATGACCAGTTCCTATCAGCAAGATATTGCTGCTCTGCCCAAGCTGTCTACCAACAAAGAGTAGTTTTATTCTCATATGAACTCATAGCCTGAAAAGGAGCTGGATACTTTTAGATCCAAGTAGCATTCTGATGCTGAGAGACATAAAATATCATTGAGAACTACATTTATCACTAGAGGCCAGACAGAAATCTTAGCTAATATATAATGTCACACAATGTGTCACTGCACAGTAAAAGGAAAGAATAAAGAAAAAAAACACACCAAAACCCCCCAAATAATTGGACCACTGGATTAAGATAGCACAGAAACACGTTTTATATGAACTGATTTAAATATTAACTATGTTAGAACATAGGGTCCTAGTAATAACTAAAGGAGTTAATTTTTTAATTACTCATAATAAGCCATTTTACAGTTGAAGGTAACTATATTAGTATTTTACTTCATTTCATTCAATCTATCCTCCCTGAATAGTTATTCATACTGAAAAATGTGGACAATAGATGTGAGGGAATAAAAGGATGAAAGAGAAAAGCAGCTAAAATACATCTGAAAAGCTGGTAAGAGGAATTTTACAAAAGCCAGGGAGAGGAGAGTAGGGTATCATTAGCCGTTTTCATATCCTAATGGAACGTGCAAGTTTCAGTCTGTTACCAAGAGTGGGTCCATGGCAAAGAGCCCAAATGAGGTCTGAGAAAGGATAATGTACCTTTAATGACTGAAATAGCAAGAAAATTAAATCCAATCATGTTTCATTAAGCATACTCTAGCTCCCATTTTTACTAAATTATTTTATTATGATTTCCCAACTGTCTGTTGAAATAACCTTTTACAGCAATTTAATTCACCATCATAAACAAGTCTCATTTCTCACAATGAAGTCCCCTGGGATTAGTAAGAGGAGATGGATAATCTAAACCTTGCCAATCCTGCAGCCACTGAGGTAACCACTCAGGGAGACAAAGATTTTTGTTTTCCTATTTGTGGCTGAGATCATTAAGATATAATTAGAAACGTATTCATGAGTAATAGAGAGTCTGTTATGGAGATACCATTCGCCCAACAAGCATGTTCTATACCAATCTTCAATAAGAAGGGCAGCAGGCATAATCCCCACTTCACTCTCTGGAGAGTTCTGCATTAAATGGACTGTATTAGACATCCCTCTCGCTCCCCCTTTTTTAATGGAATCTTATTCAGGCATCCAGTGTTTTCTCAGACTCCATTATTACCATCAAAACTGCTTGTCTGTTTGCTTTCAGCAATATGCTCCTGCAGTGCCATCCAGATGTGAGCCCTAAAGATAGCTACGTGCAGGGAATTTAAATCCTGCTCCAGAACTTGTTACAGGGCAAGCAAATGTGGAACTTCACAATGTACAGTAACAAACGAGTTGCACTGTTTACAGAATAATCCTTGGCTCTCTACAGTAGTGAAAGGAGCTATCAACCTCTGTACGCATCCTTTCTGCTTGGTGCACTCTATTCATTTGAGTAAAGTAACTCAACGAAACCTGTTTTGTCCTTGTACGCAAACTAATTTATTGCCGAACTCTGTATCAAATCACATGATATAGCAATGGGAAATTAAAAGTAATATCACCCACCAAACAGTGCTTACGTATCTACCATGGGGATCAATCTATGACTACCACTTAAACTGCAGAGTGAAAACCATAAGTGACCCTATGTAGTATTGCGATGTTTGAACAGGTTATTACTATATTTGGTAGGCAGGAGTTTGAAAGGGACTGAGTAAATGAAAAAGAAATAAAACAGTTCTAGGGCACAATTTTGCTTCCTGTACCCACATGAATAGCTAGGAACTACTTGCTCAAAGCAAGCAAGGGGCAGAAATTGAACCTTGTAATACAAACAGGGAACTTGAAAGACAAACCTAAGAGGAAAAAAAAAAAGACTACCAAAATTTCAGCTGACTCTCTAAGATGTTGCAACTGTTATAATTATAATTAGAAAGTTACAGTGCATAAACTAAGATTGGATCATGGTAGGCTTAATCTTTTTGCATGTATTTGACTACAAATCTATTTTAGCCAAGCAATGATTTTTAAGCTTTGCCTATAAAAACATTTTATAAAACAAAACATATTTAGAAACTAAGCATATAAGACAATGAGTAAATGACTACAGTTAAAAACAGAAAGTCGAAAGCAGAATATTAAGTTTTAAATTGTTTTGCTTTGCGGAAGACTGACATTCTAAAATCTAATTATCATCCCACAATAGGAACTCTTCAGGAAGACATTAACATAAGGAATGTATTATACATGCCTGAAGCCAAACCAGACAAACTTCTAGATAAATGATCAGAGTTCAGAAGCATAATGTGGAACCTCTGCCAGCCAGAAACCGTTCACGGACATTCAATATTCTTTTACAAGCTCTATTGTGAAGCACACAATAGCTTACTACCTTAGTGATGAGAATGCAACTGGTCAATAAACGTACAGTCTGCAACTGCCACATTCCTACACCAATATTTATTTAGATGAGATCAGGAGATACACCTCAGTCGTTTGACAGAACAGAGATAATGTCACAGTAAAATTCTGGTCACAAGACCAGTAACTGTTCTGAAAAGCACGCATCTCAGCTTTACTTCAGTATGTATTTTTTCCTTAAATGCTTTCTCTGTCTTGGTATTTGCATTTGCAGGAACAGTAAATTGGCAGACTGGTCTTAATCAGCCTGACAAACACAAACTTTGGGAGGAATGAGACTTAGCTTTAATATTGCTTCTACAGCAAAAATAAACACATATTTAAATGTTGAAATTAATCACTTTGGGTGAACATTTTCATTGATGGTGTTTTTATATTTAAAATTTCTCATAAAATTCACACGAACTATGGTACGGTCAGGATTTCTTCCCATAACTTCTAATTCATAAAGCACATGATTTGGTACTAGGCTTGTGAAGTCTCACGTTAGGAAGAATCATCACTCACACTTTTTCTGCAGCACCTGCATTTTGCATATCTGCAGCATTTGCTTCTCTTCCCAAGGTCTCTCTGGCTTTATCTGTGATTCAGTGACTGGCCACGTTGGGGTGGGAGTGAGGGAAGGCTGCAGGGCTGCACTCCAGCCAGCCCTGGGGCGCACAGCAGTTACAGACCAGAGCAGCCCTGTCAGCTTCCCAAAACTCTTGTCCCCTCTGCTCCCTTTTCCCCTGCTCATGATCAACTGACACGTAACTCCTGGGACTATGCACATTTCTTCTTTTTTATGTCACATGATCCAATATGAACAACACTTAGCAGGTCACAAAGAAATGAAGATTTCTAACATAAATAATGTTATATATATGTATATATGTATGCTTATTTTATATATATACACACACATATACTATATATGTGTATATAATCTGTATGTGTGTGTATATATATGTATGAATACTACAAAATTACAAAGTGATTATAGGAGAAGAACTAAATAAAATGCAATGTGTCCAAGGTGTGGGCACTGCAAGACTGAGAATGAGAGAAAAAAAGCCTAAAGAACAGGAGGTGAGATTTACCAGTTACTCATAAAAGCAGAGGAGGATGGAGGATGAAAGATAATTTAATTTATTTAATTTTATTCACAGCAGAACCAGCTACCAAACCAGAAGATTAACTACTTTTGCTGCATTATTTAAATTAAAATGTAGGAGAAAGGCAGCAAATGCTAAGGAACATTTGGAGGAAAGGGGTGTGACAGAAGTAATGTGGCTTCTGAAGATGATACCACCAGTTAAATTTCTAATTAAAAGGGAGTGCAATTATCCCTTTACCCATCCCCAAGCACCTCCCAAACATTTTTTCCTCTAATAAGTGTGACAATTGTCCAATTATAATGACTGAGTAAAAAGAGCTTTAATCTAATACAAATCCTGTGGAAATGTTCTATGTTAAACACTGAGATCTCTGAAACTTGTTCACAGAAAGGGAATCTGTGTAAATGGAGGGAGAAAGATTGTATCTGAAGGTGTATCTGAAATTTAATTTATATAAACTAAAGACACATGGTGGGAGAAAAAGTCCTAACTTCATATATGAACTAATAATCTCAGGTTAGGAAAGACAGTTTCACACAAATGACAGCTCAATGATAACAGTCAAACAACCAAAGTGAAATGTTAAAGGAAAACAAGGAAGAACTAAAAAAAAAAAACCCAAACCAAAACCAAAAAAAAACACAAAACCCCACAAAAATTAATAATAATTAAAAAAACCAACAAAGCACCACAAAAAACTAACATCACCACTACGCCTCTGTATGGTATCCACAGCTCATCCACCCTTTGAACACTCAACTCTGGTCCTACATCTCGAAAATTATGTATGAAAATGGAAAATATTCTGAGAAAGCAACAAGCAACTCAATCTCCAATTGTAATTTATATAAATATTTGACTTTGTATAAAGGACATTTCTAATGACATTATTTGAAATGTACCAGCCTTCAGAATCATTTTAGCATAATAAATTAATAGTATACCAGCACCATTAACCACATATTTTTATCATAGATGTTAATTATTCAATTAAAAACGTAAAAGGACTTTAAAAGTCTTATAACCTGTCAGTAATTCTCCTTGAACTAAAAATGAGAAAAAAAGCATACATAATTTTTAGCATGAAAACTCCTAAGAGTACATATTCCATTTTGTGGCCACAGTTTCCAGAAAGTTTCTCTATAGCAAAACACACATACGCTCACACACACACACAAAAACCCTCAACATTGCACCAAATTACAGAACCTAACTACTTTTGGTAGTCAAAAAAAAAAGTATTTTTGAGTAAGTGAAAAATACCTTTTTGCACATGCTATCTGCTTAAGGATACATATTTCATAACGTATAAACAAGACAACATAAATCCCAATTAGAAATACCAGGATAAAACTTATATTAGGAAAAGATGATAAAAATTCAGGATATGACTACTGAATAACTCACACTGAGACAGAGCAGGATGCAACTTCAAAATACGATTTTTTAATTATTATTATTATGACTATTACCTTCCTTAATCAAGAAGAAATTTCCAAGACATTTCTTAACTCAGGTACAATTAGAGATACAGACACCTACACTCAACACAAGTAATCCCTACTGGAGCTGAAGGACTGAAACAGAGCTTGATATTAAATACTATATATTCTGTAATCCATAAAACTAAAAATAAGAGCTTAAATAAGAACTTTATGCCCAAATTTGTTTCTGAATTTTCAAAATTACTAACTCATGTACTTATTAATACCAACATATTTGCATCCAACCAAATAAACAGCACAGACTGAAAATTAACCTCATAACTCAAAACTAATGTTGTGTACTTTTAACCTGCTAATTTCTCAAAGAAATAACTGTTGCTTGAGGAAAGAATTCATTCTGTTTAAGTAATAAAAACCAATCTGGTTTCTCATACAAAAGTAAGAGTGGTAAGTCAAACCTCAACAGGTAATAACTAAAAAACCTAAAATACAGAAAGGTTCCCATGCATGTGTTTTCAGTATATAAAGCAGAACCTGACTCAGTTAAAACTAAAAGTCAAACCCAGCTAAAGCACTCGACAACAGAAGAAGCCCTGCAAGTACAAGCCAGGTATACAGAACACTTTCCCCAGCCTCTAGGAATTCACAGCCCAAAAACTTTGAGACAGAAGCAGATCTTTTGAACATAATAGCTCTCAATGAATTTTTCTCCCATTAATTTGTCCAATCTAATTCAAGTAAACCCAGGACCCCAAGGCACAGCTGAACTTAACCCTACAGGAAGCAGTATCATCTTTTTAAGATCCCAACTGCAAGTTTTCTTTAGTTCTTACATTAGAAGATACAGTGAACAGCAATACTGTTCCCTATTCACCTTGTACAAGCCACTTATGAGTGTATGCTATCATACTTCCCCCTCAATCATCGCCTTCCAGATTAAAGCATACGGAAGAGTAATCTCTTCTACAGCGGCGATTCCAGACCTTTGATCATCTGTGTCTCTTTTCTTTGACCTTTTGCAGTTCTACTATAACCTTTTTGAGATGGGAAACCCAAAATCCACACATGGATTAATGTGGCACAATACCTTTCTGCTTACCATTGTAATACTTCCTCTTACAATCAATAATATTGTTTGCTTTTCTGACCAGGACTAAGGATTAAGCAGATGTTTTTATTAGACTGTGTTTTTATCTAACCATGATATGTCATTCCTGAGTGATAATGGTTACACATCTTGCATCGCTGCATATGTAGAGTTGGGACCACTGCAAGCAGACACATTGTGCAATACTTCAGAACACATACAGGTTTCACAGTTGCTTTGAAAAGGAGTGCAAATTAAACTGAAAGTGCATAGTATTAGGTGTCAAAAAAACTTGTGAGGATTTTAATTACGTGGATACTCACAAGATCCTGAAGGTTATGTAAAAAACTTCTATCAAAAAAGGCTCAAAATCAAGTGTGATGAAAGAATATGTAAACGCTAAACAGCTTTATGACTACCAAAAAAATCCGAATGACTGAAATGAAACTCCTGGTAGAATATTCAGTTACCACAGAAAAAGGTCATCAACTCCTCTCATTTAGACTGAAATGGGGCAACACTAACAGAATTATTCCTGACAGAATGGGCTAGACAGAAGAATGCACTATAAAATGAAGTACTAGAGACTATTATTTAAAGCTATATATCAATATAAAATGAGAAAAGAAACATAATATCCCTTTCAAGGGAAAAATCATGTCTTCCCATATTTTTTAAAGTCTTTTGAACTGTGCATGGATTCAAGCCATCCTACTTTCATAGGATGTCTGAATTGCCTAGAAAAGCAATGAAAATACTTAGGACCATAGTTTAAACTACAGTAGAGAACGCATTAGTCAGTCCTTAATTTTGCCTTTTTTTATGTATAATTCTTCTCCTAAGCCCTACAAAATTTTTCTTTCTCAATACACATTTCAAACATTCTACAAATCTTAACTATTCCAAAGGTGACAGAGTTAAAAAGAGAGGTGTTAGTTAACATGTAAGTATGCTTGTTTTCCATTTAGTTTTAGAGGAAACTCCTCCAGTTTTTTAAAAAAAAAATCTAATAGCATCAATTTTAGCTGTCAGGTGCAGAGCTGAAGTTAGCATGTTCCCTTAAAGGTCAGAGCTGCACTGTTTTTAAGTAAAAATATAATCATGAGGAAAATATTACCTCTTTTGACCTAAATTCTCTACAGCTATATTCAAACTACCCAATCACAAAAGTCTCATATATCCCACTTGACTAAAAAAATTGTTCAGAACACTGTTCAAAACCCACAAAAGTAAGACTCATACTTAAGGTACGTTGCATAATGTCCAAGAGTATTGCCAGACAAAAGAAGTTGGCAGAAACACTCACTGACTTGACACATACATCCATCCAGACCTACAGTCTGTCTTCAATTTGCTTCATAAAAGAACACCCTCATGCAGAATAAAATGTAGCTGGCTCAGATAAGAGTGAAATGGGAGTGGAGCCTAGCATTGCCACTTTAGTTCATCCACCTTGGTTACTTAAAGGTCAAAGCATACAGTGAATTAGGAAGCAGGAAATAGGTGAAGAGCTCAGAAACCCAGACTCGCCTGGAAGACTACTGACTTGGATCCTAATCTAGAGGAGTTAACATACCTAACTATAGGTAGGTCACAGTGAGTGGTGGCTACCATGCTAGGAGATAACCTGTGGGGTAGTTTTTGTTTGTTTGGTTGGTTTTTAGGAAGATGGACTGGATTAGGCCAATCAAATCACAGAAGTTGGTTGTATATGTGTATCAACCATATCAATAGATATCATTGAAGGTACCTTTGGGGCTCTCTAGTCTAATCCCCTGCTCAAAACAGTCCTGTCAAAGCAGGCTGACTCATGGCTTCATCCAGCTGAGTTTTGAGAGTCTCCAAGGATGGAGATGCTATGACATTTCTGGGCCCTTGTTCCGTGTTTGACCACCCTCCCCACACAAAATTTCTTCCTATATCAAGCTGGAATTTCCCATCTTCCAACCTGCATTCATCCTCCTGTCCTTCCATTGAGTACTGCTGAGACAAGTTGGGCTTCATCTTCTCTGTACTGTCCAATGAGGTAGCTACAGACAGGAATAAGATCCCCCCAAACCTTTGCAAAGGTTCTATGAAACCTGTTCTCTCAGCCTTCCAGTGTCTGCCATGTGCTCCAGGCCCCCTGATCATCAGGGTGTATATTCACTGGGCTTGCTCCAAGAAGTCAAAGGTTCAGGGTAAGCACTGTTATAGACTTTTACAATATATTTTAAATTCTTCTCTAAACACAGTATTTGAAGAAACTAAGTATTCCTAACCAGTTTAGCCTTCCAAGAAAAGCTAACTTTCAGAAGTTGTTCAGAATAAGTACTATTACAGCCTTTGTAATTGGAGGGTATTAGAGGGAAGCACAAGATACCAGAGTCCAGCAAAGTCCAAAGGACAACAGGCAATCCTCTAGATACAGTAGGAGCCTTGTGGATTTTGAGCAAGAGCCAAGGGCCAGCACTCAGTAGTATGCAGATGCTCCGCCCTTTGCAGGGGTGGGGACTTTTGCGCAGCTGTTTTGTTGGATCCCAATTCAATCCCTGAAGGGATCACAGGAGTTCTGTATTCCATACCATAACACTAAACAAATATTAGGGTTATAGTTACTTCTTAACTGTTTTGAAGAGAGTTTAAACTGTTCATCACCATGCATCCCTGTAACACTGGGCTGTTCGTCCCAACCAACAGAAGAAGCAAAAAGAACAGAGACCTCATCTGGGCTGTAAGTCCAGAGGGCAGCCCTGTGGAGAAGGATCTGGGGGTACTGGTGGGTGGAAAGCTGGACATGAGCCAACAATGTGCACTCGCAGCCCAGAAAGCCAGCCGTATCCTGGGCTGCATCCCCAGCAGCGTAGCCAGCAGGGCGAGGGAGGGGATTCTGCCCCTCTGCTCTGCTCTGGTGAGACCCCACCTGCAGTGCTGCATCTAGGTGGAGCCCCCAGCACAGAAAGGACGTGGACCTGCTGGAGCAGGTCCAGAGGAGGCCACGAAGATGATCAGGGGGCTGGAGCATCTCTCCTATGAAGACAGGCTGAGAGAGTCGGGGTTGTTCAGCCTGGAGAAGAGAAGGCTGCAGGGAGACCTTATTGCAGCCTTCCAGGGAGACTTAAAGGGAGACTATAGGAGAGATGGGGACGATCTCTTAGAGCAAGGTCTGCTGTGACAGGACAAGGGGTGATGGTTTTAAACTAAAGGAGGGTAGATTTAGACTGGATATAAGGAAGAAATTTTTTACAGTGAGGGTGGTGAGACACTGGCCCAGGTTGCCCAGAGAGGTGGTCGATGCCCCATCCCTAGAAACATTCAAGGTCAGGTTGGACGGGGCTCTGAGCGACCTGCTCTAGTTGAAGCTGTCCCTGCTCACTGCAGGGGGTGGGACTAGATGGCCTCTAAGGGTCCCTTCCAACCCAAACCATTCTATGATTCCACTATCGATACTATCCTAGAAATAAAAGAACAAAGTCACTTTGAAGCAGCACTGTGAAGTGTTCTTGGGACAGTCAGAGCAACAAAGTGATAAACACAGAGATCTGCCCATACAAGGCGCAACAGTGACTGTTACTCTACAACTTTTCCTTTGAAATGCATTGTAAGAAAGATTTTCTTTCAAAAGACAACTTGTAAAACATTATACACAAAAAAACATCTACTTTTGACTAGTTTAGAAACATGTTATATTAAAAATAGCCTCCACAAAAACAGTATGCTTGCTTGCTTCTTGAAGACCAGTAAAATGAAACATGAACAGTGAGATCAAAGAGATGGAAAACAGTCACAACATTATAAAATGTAGAAATATGTTCTAGTGTCAGCAGTAATCATGGTCACTATTCCTGCAAAGCAGACCTACACACTTCAGTACATGTTTGTGATTTCCTTTTCCAGTATGTTATAGCTAGCTTTAAAACCTTACTGAAGTCTTTTAGACTCTTGTTTATTATCCGTAAAATTTTCGACTTCTGTGACAGGATAAAAAAAACTACCATGAAACACATAAGAAAACTCATATATAAACAATATTCTTACATCCCTTAGCACTGAATATAAAATAAAAAAATAGTTATGTAGCATACACACTAAAATATTAGTGTCTAGCAACAGAAAGCAATTCCTTTAAGATGCAAATAGCTGAATTTCCTTCCTATAAAAGAACATAATGCTGTCACAAATGCTGTGGACTCAATTTTTCTCTCAGAAGTGGAGCTTCAGGTGATTTTGTAAATAACTTTACTCCCGCCCCTAACAGGCGCACTGGTTCAAAATAATTTTCCAGATAAGAAAAAGATGGATAGAAGTATATGCTTTAGTGATATTTTTTCCTTTTTAAAAGCCATTTTATTATGCACAATATCAATTTATAATATAAAATGATTTAAAGGATGGCTTTGCTTCCCCTCGCCTATTTTTCTTTTCCCACCAGCAATCCTACTGATGATAGATCTGCTAAGACATACAGTCATAAAATAAGCTGCTCACATTTATTTAGAATTTGTACAGTGCTTCTCAGGATCTGAATACCTTCCAAATCCTAATGAATTTATCATCCCTCCATTCCTGTGATGTACATTTATAGCTTAGACATTACCTTACCATAAGGAAAATTCATTAAAGGATTATGCTTGAATAAGGTCCAGATGGGACCTTAAACAGGCCTAGTTTCAGAATGATGAGCACCAATTTCTCATAGTTTTGTAAGAGTGTTTTCATCGGACACACGAAGGATAGAAGCACACTAAACATCTGAAAAAGAAGGCTTATACAATTTGCCCAGGGTCAAGAAATATGGATCATCAGCAGGAATAGGAAGCAGCACTTCCAATGCTCTCAGTACTCTGCCAAGAAGCCTACTCTTCATCCCACAAATCATGTACTTCAGATAATGAAAAAACCTGAAACCCTGTTCTCAAATTCTATCATTTGTAACAAACACATATTTAATTACTACCATTATGACCTCTCAATATTAGAAAGTTGAATTAAAAACAGTGAAAATTATTTGACTCAAACAACTCTACAAGAACAGCTGAAAATCAGCTAATAATACCACTCAAAAAACCAACACAAAACCCCCAAACAACAATTTTCTCAAGGCTATGGAAGGAAAGTAAATCATTCCAGCTCTGTTTAAAGCTAGCAGCTGTTAAAGACGAACTTTCTAAAAAGTTTTCAAACTTGTACATGCGAACTTTTAATTATACAGTATTTCCTTCATTACCCCAAGCTCATGATACTCATAAAAAGAGCACAAAAGTGGCACACTTCACCTCAGAGGCATACAGCACCCCTCCAAACAAGCAGCATGTGGTTCCCACATGGTCCCTAAGTCCCCAGAATATGTTCCCATCAATTCTGACAGAGTTCCAGTCCTTTCCATAAGATTTCTTCAAACTGCTGGTCTTTTGCAAGTGTGGGAAGACATCCATACATTAACTGTGAACACATCCTCCACTTTGAACTTGCTAGGGGGCCCAAGGCAGGATGGCTGCAGCAATCTGCCCAAGTATTTATTAAGCTTCATAGAAGACTTTGCACTTTCTAGGCCCTCTGTTGCTCCATCCACATTACTAATGTTAGCTAAGCTACTAGCTCAAAGTTAGGTGGGGATATCTTCGTAAATTGCTGCCACACGCTGACTGCAGCATAGACACAACTTACGGCTTTCTGGTTATAGCAAACATGTTGAAATTCTAGCACATGTTATAATGATATTGAAAAAGCCAAATCTTTCTCCTATTAATGTCTGTAGTAAAATGGCTATGCAAAGTGAACTTCTGTCGACCTTTTCACTGGGGGATGAGAGGCTGGAAAGCAGCCCCGCAGAAAGAGATCTAAGGATTTGGGATGATGGCAAGTTGAATATGAGCCAACAGTGTGTCCTGGCAGCCAAAAGAGACACCCATGTCCTCACGTGCATCAAGAACAGCATAGCAAGCCGGTCAAGGGAGGTGACTGTCCCACTCTACACCGCACTGGTGAAGCCCCACCTTGAGTACTGTGTGCAGTTTTAGGCACCTCAATAAAATGACATCAAACTATTAGAGTGTGTCCAGAGGAGAGCAACCAAGATAGTGAAAGGCCTCAAGGGCAAGACTTATGAGGAGCAGCTGAGGTCAGTTGCTTTGTTCAGCTTAAAGAAGAAAAAGCTGAGCAGTGACCTTATTTCAGCCTACAACTTCCTCAAGTTGGGCAGCAGAGGTAGAGGTGCTGATCTCCTCTTTGGTGACCAGCGACAGGACACGGGAAATGGGAATGAAGCTGCAGATTGGACATTAGGAAAAGGTTCTTCACCTAGAGGGTGACCGGTCACTGGAACAGGATCCCTGGGGAAGTGGTCACAGCCACAAGCCTGTCAGAGTTCAAGGAGCATATGGACGATGCTCTTAGTCATATGATTTAGTTTTAGGTAGTCCTGCAAGGAGCACATCAATAAAACTATTAAGAGCTCATTCTGTGTACAGTGTTAATATTTGCACAGAACAATTGACCATAACAGATTAACAACCTGATTCAACACTAATCAAATATTTACAGCTGTATAGATATATAAACACTTCCCCAGAAACTCCTGACTGAAGATTACTGACCAAAAAATAAAATAAAATCTGTTTCTGAAAAATCTTTCTTTTAGTAAGATTCTGCTTCCTGCTAAAAAATTCTCAAGAAAGTTACACTTATCTGTTTATTTACAAGAGTACACGTTCTGATATGCAGGCTTATTCCTTCTAAGTATACGCTATTTTCAAGTCAGCAATTTAGAAGAGATAAGTAGTCTCAGGCATCTCATCCTTAAACTAAAGTGTTTAAGCAAGGTAACAGAGTAATGAAGAAAACAACATTTCTATCAGAGAAGCCGTATTTTATTCCTTGAAAATTGGAAATTAACATACTGTTCCTACTGCCTTTTACAATATTTTCTTCAGTCTTTACAAACACTCCTATTATTTTGATTTAGCATTAAAAAGAAAATAAATATAACACCTTACTGAATGTTGACACAAGACTTCAACACATTGGTAAGGAATTTGTCAGTTTGGAAAAGATTTAGGCCATACTCATTGTTAAAGTGTTCTTCTACTCATCGTCATTTTTATATTTGCATTATATTTGTCTT
Organism: Anhinga rufa; assembly: GCA_013400875.1. Taxonomy (NCBI): domain Eukaryota; kingdom Metazoa; phylum Chordata; class Aves; order Suliformes; family Anhingidae; genus Anhinga; species Anhinga rufa. The sequence continues at coordinate 2,099 of VZTV01022167.1, read as the reverse complement.
CTTTAAACTGCATCTCATAATTTTTTAACATTCCAACCATATACATTCTAAGATAGTCTAACACTTTTTCACTAGTTTCTCCCTAATCCATCTTTGGATATTGAATCTCTTTCAAAAAATTATTTTGCTTTATAAACCACCTGTTAAAATAGGATTTTGGCATTTTCACTTTCAGAAATCCTCACAGACTACATTCTTAATCTGCCATAGAGGTTTTACATATACTGCCACAGCATACAATTTGGCTATTAAATCTACTAGATTTTAGGAAATATGCATACTTCACAAATAGGAAAAAAATAATATTCATTATGGATAAACTTAAGGTTCGTAACTATAACTAATGCCCATCCTGTAGAAGCCACAAAAATCACCCTTAGAATCTAATTTCAGATACCTTATAAATGCTGTTTTTCCCTAAAAGCAGTAACAAGCAGATGAAATACACCAAAATGAGCCATTGCATTTAACTTTTTTATAACAGCATTGAATACACAGCCCGGAACAGGAATACCACACACAAAGCTATTAAAATAAATACTATTTCCTGTTCTTTAAAACATATGTTGCCTAACCATTCCCAGATACCTCTGTGTTGATTTTTTTTAATGGAGAGCTGAGGCTAAATTAAGGATTGAGTATGCCAGCAGACTGGAGTGAAATGTCGATAGCTATCAGTTACTCCCAATATCAATCTTCTCTTGCAAGCACAGAGCTTAAAGAGGGACTGTAGCTCAAAGCTTATTTACAGCATAGAGAACCTGCCTGTTTGCACTAAGCGCTAGAGCTTCTATCATTTGCCATATTTGCTATCCTAATTTTCTCCAACTAATGAGTTTGGCAGCATAAACATGTATGCTCTACAGGATATAAGAATAAGAGCCTCCTACTCTACTGTTTAAAGTAGCCATCCTGATGATCTGCAAGTACTTGCAAGAGTCAGAAACACGCTCCCCAGTCTTCTAGACAACCAACAAACTGTGCAGCAGACTGGACTAAAAGGTGCTTAGTTTAGCAGACAGAAATAACCTAATGATTCAACTGTTGCAGTAATCTCTGATACATATTCCTCTATACCTACCATCCATGTGGCTGCTAAGCAGAAGAACAGCTCTACCTCTTCCCTCAAATGATATTTGACTGCAGTCTCTCAGTAGAGAACAGAAACCAAGTAAAATAGGAATGATGAAGCTCCTGCTTTTCCTCTCAAAAGTTTTTTCCTTTTTAAAATAGTATTTTCACAGGAAAGTCTTGTCAGAAAACAAGTATTATTTTTAAATGGTTCTAAGTGGGTGGCTTCATTGCTTTAACTGAATCACAAGGAGTTGAATCTCTGACTGTAACCATTTCCTGTAGCTTGATTTTTTTTCCTCCAATTAAAATTCAAAATAAAATATAAAAATCCTACCACTGATTCCACTTGGCTGCTATGCAACTTCTTTCTCACAGTCCTTTTTCTTATTGAAGGGCTTTGGTTAAAGTTATTTTTAATTAAAAACAAAACCAAAACCAAAGCAATCTAGTTACACATGGCTGTGTATCCCCTATTTAGACAAAATTTCCACAAAATTAGTAGCTTTCTTGAAAAGAAAGTGTTACCCAAATAAAACTGGAGTGGTTTGTTTCTTCTTTTAAAGAATAAATATGTTTAACTAATTTTGATGTAACTGTTACAATTCTTCTTATAATCATGCCCAGCTCATATTCTCTTCCTTAGTGCTCAATGGAATAACAAACTAGATTTTCAACTGCAATTACAACAAAGTGAGCAAAGCACAGCTTCCAAGGGGATCAGCATCTGCCAGCACGATAATGATTTTGAAGCATTTTTTGAGCATTCAAGCATAGGTTTACTGCAGTCTATCAAAACCACGAAAGTATATATGATCCTTTACTTTAAGATGTCCCATTCTGTAATTAAACTTTTTAACATGGACTCATATAGCAGTCCCAAAATATACAGGGACAGTATAAAACCTCAAACCTAGACACAACTAGGAAAAATAAACAAATATATATGAATATGACTACAAAAAGAAGCTTATTTTGTATTTTCATAATAAGAGCTTTCCACTGTATTTAAAGAAAAATAAATTAAA
>VZTV01022166.1:0-34560 GCA_013400875.1 Anhinga rufa | reverse complement strand
ATAATAATAATGATAATATAATTTCCCCATTTAATATTGAGGGCATTTGTGTGCATAATTAAGATTATAAATATATAATGGTAATTCAAAAAGTTAAATAATTAATAGATTGCATGTAAATATTATCTGTTGCCTCTCATTGTCTTTTTATATTATTATTGAAATACTGTTCTTCAGTTCGCTTTCTGTCTGTAACAATGAACTAATGCTGATTATTTAATACCTAATTTTTGGTGATTTCTTATGTAAAGGAGGTGAATCCTAATTGTAAAGGATCTTGATAATGTCAGTTCAATATATTCCTGGAAAAGGCAGAAATTTAGATCCCACTGTTTTAAAAGCCATTTATGTATGTTGAGATATAAATTATCTTATAGTTATTACAACAAAGAAAATGTGTTACGTATTCATATAATAACATTTGTGTTGTTTCATATTAAATTAAATTGATGTAAAAATATTCTTTATCATGATGCTCACTTACTTTTTCTTGTTGGCTTATCTGATCCCGTACAGTTTAGCAGATTTGTTAGTATTGCTTTGGCCTATAAACTGAGGTCAAGATGAGGTGGCTTTGCCATTTCATAGAATCAACTTTGGTATGTGAACTATGTGAGCAAGAAAAAGCGATGAACAATAATATGGTTTCTATTCTTTGTCCTCATTTTCTTGCTGTCTATAGGATAAAAACTGGCACAGTGCATAGAACTGCAAAAAATGTAAGTCAGTAACAGCAGGAAAACCAGCTGAATTTTTGATTTGGAGTTTGCTGAGTGATACTACATTGTAATAAAATACCTACTTACGAGACATGTAGATGGCAGCATTTGTGAAATAGTATCTACCCACAGATAATTAGATGCTCTTTCGAAATGTCCACTATTATTTTCATGTATAGAAATGAGGGTCAATGAGGAGCTGAATTTAGCATTCACTAAACTAAGTCAAGTCCCACACATGAAAAATACAGTATCTGTAAGTGTTTTATGACATTAAATTAGGTGCAAATCTGAACTTTCCAAAATATAAAATGTAATTTAGGACCAAAATAGTTTTCATTAAAATTATTTGTAAGTTATCAGCCAGTTGCTGTGTTAATTTACTCAGGTGTAAATCCAGAATTTTCTGTGTTCAAAGTGCAATTAAATCCTAAAATGGCAGTAAGAATAAAGGTTCTTCGTACCTTAAAGGCAACTTCAAGGGATATATTCATAAGTATAGATAAGTACTTTATCTGTTCATATAACCAGGCATTTTTCCAAAAAAAAGTGCACTTTTCCATGCAGGAAACTATAGCCATTCTAGATCAGCCATTTAATCCAAGCAAGCACATATCTGACCTTGTACCCTTGAATCTTAGGTTCTTTTATTTCAATTTTCCTAACACCAGTTGTCCTTTCCAGATAATTATCTATGAATGTTACTACCAGGATAACTGGAAACCGATTGTTTTCTAATAAGAGAACCTGTCTGAAGATCTCCTGTCTACAGTGCCATTCTTTAGTGAAATGTATTTTTTTTTTTTTAATGAGAAAAGTTTGGATATTGAATAAGGAGTTTTCAAAAAATGAACCAAGGCAAGCTACCAGTGTAGTTTTTCCCCTGGCCTGAATACAGACAGGAGGTGTCTGTTTTGCATTATCTCCAGTCACTGAATTGACTGTATTTTTATCCTCCTTACTTATAATATATTAATAGTAGTAGCAGTGTAGCTACAGAAATGTGGAGCTTGGCATAGGCTTCAGAATGTTTTTGAGAAGCTGAATAAATAGGTGTATAGATTAGTACCTCATGAATTATCTAGTCTAGCCCCCTGGTACTGCTTATGCTGTGTTCCAGGTCTTTTTGCTTTTGCAGCCACCAATACCTGAATTTGAAGCTTTACATTATAAACTGAATCTAGCTTGAGAACCTGCAAACTGTCTCAGCTTATTTCAGTAATCACTAATTTTAAGGCTTATTTGTTATTCGTTCAAATGTCACCATTCTTAACTGTTTTTGTGTTCAGTCATTTCAGCGGAGATATTTATTACTTGGTACAGTGGTAAATATTAGGACCGTATTGGAACTGACTTCTTAATGAGTGCAACTTGACCTTCAAACAGAGAAACCCACCGTTTTGTTACTTATCTAAATTCCATCACTTGTGAAGTCAAAGTGAGCCATTTTTCATGAGAGGCTGTTCGTCTTTCACATTCCTTATTAGTCCTTAATTTTGCTTCATTTAATTATCCCTGAATGAACTCATTTGTATCTATTAATGCACGAAGTCAAAACTACTTAGGTATGTAAAACAATAAAAAATGTGATGCCTATTATTCTATTTTTTTCCTGCTGAAACAAAAAAAGGCATGCTTATAATTGCCTAGCATGAGTAGATAGATACTGGTTCCTTTTGTACTAAACAGGCAGAGATTGTTCAGAGATGCAGAGGCATGCCTGCATGTTTCTCCTTCCTCCTCCCTTCGTTGAACTCTTTCTCTAGTTCAATGCTGATTTAAAAACCACCATTTTGATTCCCCCTTTCCTCAAATTCTTTCCCCATTGTTTCCTCATAAAGGAGATTTTTTAGAGAATTCTCTTTCCAGTCCTGAAATCAAATTAGTTTCATGCCTCTGAAAGGACAAAACCTGCAAATGACACTTATCTGTACATACACTGGTAAGTATCTCTGGCATGCTAACTTCTTATTGCCATTATAAAAAGCTTTGGAGTATTAAAGAGAGGGTAACATTCAGGTGTCCAAAACCACACTGGGCTTAAATTTAAAATTAAGAATCTGACTTTAGATTACTGGGGATTTACAGATACAATATCTGAAATTTGGTACAGGTATATTATACCTAATGTATTATGAAATTTCAAATTTATTCCAGTGAAAAGCATAACTTTGTACTGATTGTTTTTATGATATTTGCAGTTACTGCAGAATCCAGAACTAGGCAACCCCAGAACACAAGAATCTTCACTCCAGAATTTAAGGTGAGATTGTCACATGGTGCACAGGATTTTGATGAAGGTAGAATAGAATAGAATAGAATAGAATAGGACTAGACTATTTCATTTGGAAGAGACCTACAGCAGTCATCTAGTCCAACTGCTCATCTAGTCCAAAAACTAGTGCAAAAGCAAAAACTAGATATTAATCCCATTTGCAGTGGTGTACATTTAAAAATACTTCACTGAAAATTCTGTAGTTATTTCACATTACAATGTGGAATAGATATATGATATGTACAATATCAATAGTTACTCAAGTAAGTAAACTCCTAGACTGGTAGGAAAAAAGGAGTCGATGAAGGTATCTTATGTGCACTTGAACTGACAGAACTAACTGGTTTGTAGCTCCCCAATCCCAAAGCTGTGATGAGCGCTTACTCCTTGTATAAATGGAGTGTCAAAAAACCTACCTGATCCAGGGGAGCATTAAGAAGATAAGAAAAAGATTTGTAATTGCATCTCCCCACTTTGTTTGTGTAGGTCAATAAGCAAGGCACTTAAAATGATAAGTAGGTTTAACTTATTTCAAATAGTGGAATTTGAGCAAGCAGATAATTTCAATGTATAGAGTAAGAGCTGGAAGAGATCAAGTAAGTGATCAAGTCTCCTTAAGCTTTCAACAGGTTGAGCTGGAACTACAGAGGTCTTCAAATGTTCGTATTTATACTAATAAATCACTATGGGAAAAATCCAAATTTTCATACTGATGTCATCTTCACAGGGAAGGAAAAATACACTTTGACTTGTTTTCCCAAGTCATCCTTCAATTTTATGCTAAATATACAGGAGAGTGTGGTCTGTCAGTACTTTCCGGGGTCTCAGTTATAAATATAAAAAGTAATATTCTCTTCTTTTGTGCAGTGGCATTCATTAATCACAAAGTGTTTTATGGTCTTTTTATGTAGAATAGAATTTTATTTGTTTTGTTTTGCAGAGTTAAATAAAGGTACAGAGAAGTTATTCCACTTTTTATCCAAGGTCACATAGACAGTCAATGCTCATAAGGAGTCTCTTATGGTTCCCTGATGATTTTTTTCAACTCTACAGTTCTTGTACTCATTCTAACCTCTTGGTTAACTTATCTAGGCATGGAAACTCCTCCCTTAAACTTGTCTCACAGATCATACAGTGCCATGATCCATCTTGCATTTCTGGAAATTTGAAACTTTTCTGGTTTTCTGATTGCGACCACTTTCCTCCTTCCAAAACTCAGCGGCCTGAGGAAGGTTACATGGTTGTCCAACAGAAAAAAGGGACTTCTAAAGATTAGAAGGAGTTTGGCCCTGATGATAATGTCCTGTTTAGAGGAAAAAAAAAGTTAAAAAAGGAAATATTTTTTCAAACAGATTACATCCCAAAAGAAATATGATTTGCATTTTTTCTCTAGTTTCAGAAAAGAGATGTTTTCAGCACAGTGAAACATCAGAAAAACTTTCATTGCGTGTACTTCTTATGCAAATATTTTGTTCTTAATGGGCTTGTTGCTTTTGTGTAGATTCTGGCCTTTATATAAAGTGTTTCTTTAATTGGCAGCTGAAATACCATGGTTAATGCATTTTTTTTCTTTTTTGAGGGAATGTCGTTGATATTGTTACTTTCTTGGTGTTGCTTCTATATATTGTACCTGTTATACTCCTGTTTCTATGCACAAAACTTTTGGTGTTTTTTCTTTTCTTTTGAAAGCCTGTGACTGATAGCGAGTTGAGAGCCTGAAAACAGAGAGTTTCAATAGAAATGGACTAGAATTTTTGAGCTGGCTATGTTGTTTTGAACATGAGACATGGCAGAGAGGAGAAATAAGATTTTGATATCATGTTGTGGACTATTCTTTCTTCTTTGTTCCTCCTTTCCATTTGTTTCATAGAATAATGTCAACTAGAACTCCAAGCCTGGAAAGGATGTTCTGCATTCTGTAAAATGGCTGCTAAAATGCTCGTTACTCCATAGCCTCAATGTCTTCCTCATAAAATGTGCTAACCTGAGAACTTAATGGTTTGTCTGTTCTTCAGACTGGTAGAGAAAGCTTATGGTGGATCCTGTGGTTGAAGCTGCTGTATCTCCCTGTGCCCTTTCCTGTCCTCCTGCCCTTGACTCATGAGTCACCATCAGTAATGAACTTTCTGCAGGCCCAGTCTTTCCCTCAGTGGATGTGGCAGCGAAGTTTCTGAAGGATATATTAAAACCAGACTTTTCAGTTTTGACTATCACGTTGGCAGCAATAAGGTCTATATTTAAAGGTGCTATTCAGCTTCCATCGTATATTTCTCTTTACACTCATATGTAACTGCATAAAAAATTCCCTTTAGATTTTGACCCTTTGTTGGTCTCATCTCAAATGTTTTTTTTTTTTTGCTAAATTCCAATTAAAAATTATCACTGGAATCTTAGTCTTCAAAAATTGGTGGATGAATGTGAGCAAAGCAAACACATTTAGACTGGCTCTACAAAGTGCTGAACAACTTTCTATACTAAGCCAGACTGATGAAAATAGGAGCAACCTTGCAATGTAAGATCATTTCAAGAATATTAACATTGACCGCTGTTGGCTGGAATCCTTCCTGAAATTTCATCAAGCCAAGTTTATACCTGGTTGCTTTTGACCAAAACACTTTCTCTTCCTTACAGGACCTGAGTGGACTTTCAGCTCTGCCACAGAAATCCACTAAAACATAAGCAAAGTAAATCAGACTGAACTATTATGAAATTGCTTTTCTTTGACAATTACGCTTTGTTACTACTTTGCTTTCTGCTTCTCTATTTCTGTGCACCCAGAAGTAGCTTCAGGGCTTCAGATCTCCAGGACAAGGGGAGATGTAGTGGTGATGTGGTGTCAAGGTTATGAATCAGTAAGAAGAGCCAGAAAGCAGAAGGAGGAAGGCTTTTTAGTTTTAATCAGCATACAAGGAAAAGGAAAATGAGTATTCATAGGTTGTGGGAATGGGAGGGAAATGCTAATGGGTGATGCTATGTTATGTGGTATTATTTAATTTTGAATAAGTGGCTCTCAAAGTCAAAAATCTTGACATCATTGTGTGGTAAGTGTAGTTAAAGATTTTGAATACACATAGCTTGGCCAATAAAGCCTTAAGACAAATATGGTTTATAATTTTTATTAAAGATATATAAAAATAATTTTAATAAAGGAAAATGTAAAGTGATAATAAAATATTTAAAGGTAAAAGTCCTTATTACTTTTCTTTTCTAGCTTTTCTAGAATTTTTTTTTTTTGTGGCTGTTTCTTTTTGAGGAGAAACCTACCATTTGACAGCCTTTTGGATGATATTAAGAGATAAGAATAGCTGTCCTTAATGGGTAAAAAGTAGTTGAGCAAGGCTGGGTTGGTGACACTTTTATTGATCTCTGACTATTTCACAGAATTGGAGACTCACAGAATGGTGGGGTTGGAAGGGCCCTCTGGAGCTCCCCCCGTCCAGCCTCCTCCGTGAGCAGCACCCCCAGAGCAGGGGCACAGGACCGCGTCCAGGCGGGGTGGGAATGTCTCCAGGGAAGGAGACTCCACAGCCTCTCTGGGCAGCCTGGGCCGCTGCTCTGGCACCCGCACAGCAAAGGGGTTTTGCCTCAGATTTCAGTGGAACTTCCCGTGTTCCAGCTTGTGCCCGTTGCCCCTTGTCCTGTCGTCGGGCACCGCTGAGAAGAGCCCAGTCCCACCCTCCTGACACCCGCCCTTCAGATCCTGATAAGCACTGAGGAGATCCCCCTCAGCCTTCTCTTCTCCAGGCTGAACAAACCCAGGTCTCTTAGCACAGCCTTCTCCTCTTCAGCCGCTCCTCCCAGCTTGGTGCCATCGGCGAACTTGCTGAGGCTACCCTCCATCCCTTCATCCAGGTCACTGATGGATATGTTGAACAGGACTGGACCCAGTACAGACCCCTGGGGGACTCCACTGGTCACTGGCCTCCAGCCAGACTCTGACCCGTTGATGACAACTCTCTGAGCTCTGTTGTTGAGCCAGTTCTCCATCCACCTCACTGTCCACTCATCCAACCCACACTCCCTTAGCTTGCTGTGAGGATGTTATAGGAGACAGTGTCAAAAGCCTTGCTGAAGTCAAGGGAAACAACATCCACTGCTCGCCCTTCATCGACCCAGCCAGTCACCCCATCATAGAAGGCATACACATAAAAATGAAAAGAGCTACAAAACCAAAAGATACACCTTTGGCTTTGCATGTTGATTTTTGTTTCCAACCATCTTCCTTTGGAAAGACAGAGGAAGTATATGGTTTTTATTATGCATTTAAGAGATATGATGTATTTGGATCAGTTCCAGGCTTTTAGCTACCTTTTCAGTTTCAGGAACATCGTAAGTGTTGCAGAAGAACAGCTCAAGTGGATTTTAATCACAAAACAAAAAAGAAAAGTGATGTGGGAAAGGGGAAATGGCAGATAACGTGACAGTAGAAACACAAATTTCACTGTCCAGGTGAATTTCAGGACTTAGTCATGGCCAGTATAGTTAATGGGTCACCTGGTGTCTTCTTTCTGACTTAACACAGGTAAGTTTTCAGGATCTCAGTGCTAAAGGTAAAGAGATGCCATGGTAGTTCCCATGTCATAGTGATTATTTCAGTAAGGCTCCTCTTTAATTTCCTGTCACCCTAGCTCTAGTAACAGATAACTAGTTCCCATATTAGATTATCTTTAATTTTTGGCAAATCTGTATTGGTCTTTCTTTTTCCTTGCATCATCTTCTGCTCATCAGCCATGACTCCTGGATATTTGTGGGTATTATTTTTAGGTTTTATAACTTTGTTGACTTTCTTACAAAAGGATAGTGTTTGGGGTTGGTTTTTTTTTTAGGTTTCATGTATTCTTTTTTTAGTTTTGTAGGACAGGGTGGATTGGACAACCATTTTTGTTTTATCTAGGAAAGCTTAAGTAGTGGTATACAGTGGTGCTCTGATGGTATTCCATACTGTGCAATTGGTCCTGACACGTGGCTGGATCAAAAGCTTACCTGCACTCTGATGCAAATGCAATAGGTCTCATGCTTCTGCAGACAAAGTCTCTCAAAGCTAAGTGGGAATCAGGCTGCAGTCTCAGAGGAATTGCTCTGGTAGTTCACATCCCACTTCTATTTACTTCAGTGATCTGCAGTCTCTATCCCATGACATAATTAGGTGAAAACCTACCAAATGAAGCAGAAGGAGGGCCTTGGAAAGGTAAAAACACAAGTAAGCAGCTCATGTTGGAGTAGTTCATTCAACCTGTTTATTGTAGCTCAGGGTCAACCAGGAAAGGGACTAACCAAGGGCAAGATGATGACTAGATGACCTGTGGAAGGGAGGAAAGCTTGACTTCCAGCACCCTATGCATAAAGCATAGACTTGTTTGTACAACAGGCCCTGAAGAAATGAGAGGAGTCAATGAAAGATGATAAGGGTACTGATGATTTAATTTGTGTTTCTTCAGTTGAGCAGGAAGAACCAAATTTCAACTATTTGAATGATAATTTTCTTCAGGAAAATACTGCAAGGAGGCATTTCAGTGTTATTTACCCCTTGATTAGCTCTACAGTCTTATTCACTCTGTGCTTTCATGTCTAATGACTAGTTTGCATTAATATGAAAAGAGTTGATCCCCCCTCTTTCCAGAGTAACTTAGCAGAAGAAATAGTTCATACCCAGACATGACGGAACACATCTGGGTAGAAGTCTCTTATTATCACAATGGAAACTAAATGCATAGTACAGCATGAATACTTTTATTCATCAAAGGAAACTGATTTCGGTTGGAATGGGTGACCTGAGTATTGTCTGACAGTACAGTATTTTATTCCTAGTGAATTTCAATGTCATTACGCTGATTGCTATATACTGCATTTTACTTCCTTTTCTTAATAGCTGCTACCTCTTAGTAGTTGCTCTAACTACAATTGGGAAGCTGTCTATATGGTGGTAGCTCAACATTGGCTGTGCGTATACATGTGGGCACTTGATTTATAGGTAACCATGCAGGGTAACAGATTATTTGAATTCAGGGATTGTGTTCTGCTCAACCCACTTAGTACGTAAGTAAAGGACTGGAGTTATTTTCAAATCACTAAGGGTGTGCTTGTTTTTCCTCCTTCAGCTGCAAAGATAAAAATCTGTCACAAGAGTTTGACAACATGATCTCTATAACACAAACTATCACAGGGGAAAACCTATTTTTTCTGCACAACTAAAACCAAATAATCATTATGTTAAACATTTTTTTATGACAAATATGATAATATTTGTTGGAAGAAAGGATAAAGAGGATATTCTGGAGCATAAAGTAAAGAAATTATCATTGTAAGTGTTATTAAGGGAGAGAATTCATGAGACCTTCCTTAGGCCTGTTGATCTACCTACCTAGTAATGTTCAGGACAGCACAGAAAAAGTATAATGTTGAAACAGTTATTGTTTACTTGAAAGGTTAAAGATCATCAAAGTTCAGGAGCGGGAGTCAAGGAGAGAAAAGGAGGCATACAGGAGCAGCAAACAGAGTGGAAGGTGAGCCCGGTCTTCTGACACTTCTGGCTGCAGCAGGAAGAATCTAATTGCAGTATTGCTGCAAAACCAATTGAAAATAAATGTGGAAATGGCCTTTGGCCTTTGAAATAAACCTGACAGTTCCCTGATGGGAAAGCAAAGCAGAAGATCGTCTTGAAGAACTGCAAAAGACTGCCCTGGCCTTAACTCCAAAGCCTGTAGGAAGAGAACAGACAGTGGAAAAAAAAGATGGGACAAAATTGTATCAGAAAAGCTAGACCAAATAGATGTAAAAACACTGGTTGTATTTTATCTAAGGATGGAGAGAATGTCCTCTTTATACTGTTCCCTTATTAATTTTGTTCAGAGATCTAGATTAATCTCAGCTACCATTGTGCATGTCATGTAGGTTTCCAAGGCAGGAGCTTTCTGTAGTCATTAGCTAGTTCAGACCTTAGGCTGAAATATCTGGGTGTCTGTCTTCTGCTTCTCAATAACTGCCTAAAGTTAGTCTATGGATGAGACAGGATTTATATATATATATGTGAGTATGTGTGTGTGTGTGTATATATATATATGTATATATATGTGTATATATATATACGTAAATGGCTACACTGAGCAGCTCTAAAAGTAGCTGGTTTAAGATCAGGCACGGGGATAAGAACTCCCATTCCTGATCTATGGCAGCAGGTGGAAAAATCCTGTGGGTTTTTTAGTGTACTTTCAGCTGAAATGGGGCTGAACCTGTCTTAGAAAATAAAGTTAACACTTGACAAGTCAATGGTAACTTGACTATGCTGCCTGGTGTCTCTCTAACACAGTAGGGATCCAGTCCACACTTTGTATACTGTCACTCATCCTATCCCAAACAGAGAACATCAAGTTTCTCTGCCTTTCTTTTTTTTTTTTAATATGTAGAGTCAGAGAGAGAGAAATTATATGAGACTGTCACTATAGAGAAAAACACACTAACTTTGTCAGTGGCCAGAGAAATGACATTGTCAAGTGACAAAGGCATACATCAAAATAAAAAATGTAGTGTTTCGCTCATTACCTGGTGGGTAGCATGTATAGTTCTTTGTTAACTTCCCTCATGCTATAGTGTGCTGGGCAATTTCTCAGCACCCTGTTGAGCTCAGACAATCCTGCTTAAACCAATAAGCCTGGTCAGCACCTGTTACCCTCCACCCTGTCCCAGCTGCTTTATGATTTATATGAAACAAAGACAGCAGGAAAATAGGTTGAATCAGTGACTTGGGACATCGAAGACGAGTCCAGTCTAAGGGTGAATAAAAGCATCTGGCTAAGTCTAATTCCTGGAAATGAAAGATACTCATTTGTTTCAATTGTAGCCTATTAATAGTATGTGCAAGGTGATAAGAAACACAATTCTTTCTAACTTTATCTTTTTCCTCTTCCTTACTGGTTATCCCAAGATTTCCATGAAATTGATAATACTTAATCTCAAGGACTGGTGATTTTCTTAGTTAACTTAATCTGAAATACTTCAACAGCCTTTTTTCCTTTTTTATTTTAATTATGCCTATTTTTTGTCCTCTTTCAGTGATTAGGTAGTTGACATACAGCATCAGATTTTCTGTGAGCTGGATGATATGTGATATCAGAGGAATCCCATGTTTGCTCAGTTTATCAGCAACAGCCAGCTACACAAATGGATAAATAATTCATAGATCTCCTTCTTAGCCAAAGAAATAATATGAAAACTTGATTGCAATACAAAATAGATATAGCAGATATGTACTACCCGATAAAATTGTAAATACCTCATTCAAACAATAACAAATGGACATTTGTTTATTAGCCATCTTCATCACAGGCTCCATCTCTATTTCNATTTCCTCTAACACTAAAATCTACCTGGACACACTTTCTGATAAAATTTGCTCTTTCAGGCCCTCTTAGAAGTCAAAATGCTTTTCTCACTGATGAACAGGAGAGGGCTTGAAGGGTCACAGACAAGATCCTTGTTAACAAACCTAACCTTTAGCCCCCTAGAAAGAGAATTACAACTTTCAACTTTTTTGTTGCTTGTTTCTTTTTTTTTCTGTTTTAAACCAAGCAACGTTAACTCTTCTTTTAACTTCCTTTCATTGTGCAGTTACCCCTAAGATAAATTATTACGAAAGAAACAGGCAGGAGGGCTCTGCACCTGGCAAGGACCAGTGGTAGAAGACTGCAAAGCATATCCTGGTACTCACCTTCCATAGCATGACTTGGCTAGGTCAGTGATGTAGTGCAAACGTTTTCCATGTCCACCATAAGTGGACAATGAATGCAACTGCTGCATTCAGGTCTGGCACTGGCACTGACGTGGGAGGGGTTGCGGTGGAGTGGCCTTTCATTCCTTGCCAGTCTATATTCACAGCTCATCTTTGTACCACGTTTCTGGACTGAAACTGTCTCTGAGGACAAGAGGAGCTGACATTTTTAGATCATCTTGGGGATGATTCTCTTGCTACAGGTGGTCATTCTGACTGACATTATCTCTTCGCTGCTCCAGCCTCAGAGAGGTAGTGGGGAGGACCTTCGGTCTCCTTCATCAGAGAGGAATCACTGTCCTGTAATGATCATTGAGCAATTTCTCTTATATTCCACTACTGAATAGGGATGACCTTCAAGAGATGTAGGAGGCCTCCTGTGCCCCTGGAAGCCTATGAGTTTTCCTCCTCAGTGAGGTCCAAGCCCTTCACTAAGGAAGGCTGCTGTCAGAGATACATGCTAGATAGGACAGTCATGAGCATACCCTGAAGTCAGAGAGACGTAAAAATTCAGAAAAAAAGACTATTTCACATCCGGACAGTTCTTCTTTATTTAGTACTGCCTTCTTTTACATTGCCAGCTGAGGTAGAAAGTACTGAAAAGAGTGTGTGAATGTGGTTGAGTAATATTGAGGCCTGTTGCTTAAATAAATCTGATTTATCTGCTTATTTGTTTGGCTATCCCGAAAAAATATTTTTAGCCTGATTTGTCTATTAAAAAACATAATCTGAGAAAGGCAAAAAACCAAACCCCTAAACTGCCTGTAAGCAGTATTTTCAATCTGAGTTTCTGAGCATATAACTTTCCTACTTATCTACATAGGAGAAACTACCAGCTAACTGTGATTGGGATTTAGCAGCAATGTGGGTTATAGAAGCAATGTGGGCAAGCTGGAACATTTATCCCTTAATGAGTCTACCATGGTTTTGCCTTCTTTTGCTCACACTTCTTTTTTATTTTCTTTTTATGTTTTGTTTGTTTGTTTGTTTGTTTGTTTGTTTGTTTAGGAAACATGGAATTTTCAAATCTGTAGAGCACAAGGATTATCTGAGATGGGGGTATAGCAGATTCACACATTTTGGGGAAAATTTTCTGGAGCAGAGTTTACCTGAGATGTAGATTTTTACATGTAAAAGTGTATATAATTTTTCCCTCTGTTTATTTTTCATCTTCTGTTGTACTTAATTTCCTCTTTATTGTCTTTCCTATTTAGACTCCTCTGATATAGCTGTTACCCAGGCTGGAGGGCTATGAGGACTCCAGTCACCTTCCTTGGTGCTTCTATCAGCAGCATTTAAAAGGCCCAAATATTATTTTTTCAGATTTGGTCCTTACAAAACTGTACTCCTCACTCTGTTATATCTGCTAGTAGGGAGAAATTTATTGTATAATTTTATACTGTATAACTTGCATAATGTGAAATAAACTTCCCATTATCCATTATCCACTATCCATTATACATAAGCAAGTGTGTTTTTGTCTATAGGTGTCTAAAGCTAAAGTATTATGTGTTTTATTATTTTTTTCAAATGTATAATTGAGAACACCAGTAGCTGAGCAAAAACCTGTACTTTAGTCACTTATAAGATGCTGGTCAGGAAATACCCATGATCATATGCCATAAGAGATAGCTATAGCAGGCACAAGGAGCTTTGAATCATTCGAGCTATAAAACATTTACATAAAATTCACCCTGTCATGTTTTTATATTTTTCTGTATTTATTGTAGAATAGAACCAAATTATATTGCTTTTACAAGTCAGTGAAGATATTCTACTTTGTAGACATTTTGGCCTATTTCTGCCTGATGATGTTTGCCTTTTCTATCTCATTCCCATTGCTCAAGTAGTTAATCCCATAAAATCAATAGCTTCTTGTGCATAAAATATAAACATCATCAAGATGTTCCAAGCTATTTCTTATATACAAAGAAGTAAATTCATGGAGCTGGGAAAAGATTAAGGAGAAAGATTGTATGGGGTGAATAGGAAAAGTGCCCACTCCCCTGCCCCATTCACTCTTAGCCCTTGTTCCTACCCTATAATAAAAATTAAACTCTCCTTAAAACTTTTAAGTATGTGATTGAGAGAATTGACCCGTGACTATTTTGACAATTAACAGTTATCCACTGGAATATTTATGCTGGAAAAGTTGCACAGTCATTTTATGATTTTTGAGCCATGCTCTTTGGCTGGTATCTTGAAATGAGCCAAATACATGGTATTTCATGTTATGCTCTTCATCACTGCTATGTTTGCGTTACTAAAAATCTTTGCACAGATGGGCAGAGGCAGTGCTGTCAGAAAATTTTCAGTTGCAAATTCTCTGCTAAATCCAAGCATTTTCTCCCTCCAATTGTTTAAAAATAAAACAAAACAAAATGCATAATATGCCTAGTTCTGGTTATCTTTTATGCAAACTTACAGCAAAAATGTATTGCCTAACTTTCTATTTCTTTTTATTCCTCCAGAAGAAAGACTATTATAAAGAATGGGGATTACTTGGTTTATTTCATCTTAATGCTTTCCTGGTTTTAGCCATTATTTTCCTTTATATTTTTTTTTCTTTTCCCCACTGTTAGCTTTTTTTCTAGTATGGTTTTACATTACCAGGAATAGAGGAACTGAATGATATCAAATAAGATCAAAGCTCTTCATCCTTCACTTCATCTAAGAGGTGATCTGAATCTACCTTGAATTTTTGAAGACTTTAACTAACTCTTTTCTATCCCTCACGTTCAGCAGAAAAATCTGATGCCTCTCATACTGGCAAATAAAAAAATGGGAAACCTGCAGTCTGCTAAGCTGGAAAAGAGTGGTAGTAGATTATCTTTTAATAGTGTATGTGTATGGAGCAAGATTACCTCCTTTTCCACTTCTGTTCCATTCGTGTTAAGGCTGTAATAGTGCAAATCAGATCATATATGCAAATACATATGCAGAATTTGTTCTATTATGTAATCATTTGTACTTCATGAAAATGTTCAAATCCACTTCTTTGTGAATTTGGAATAGTTGTATAACTAAAACTATGTAGTATGAAATATGGTTTGTCTTGCCATTATTCACTATATACTATGTGCTAATCCCCTGTTAAAACAGATTCTTTCATCCCATGTGGGAGGAGAATAAGATATGACCTTGGTGACTTCTGATAATCTATGAATTCAGAATAACTAGCTCATATGCATCCTATAACATGAAATACATTTGAATAAATAATATCTTCAGTTTTTCTGAATGAGAAATATATTTGCAGAAATGGCTCTTCTCCCTTTTCATTCAAGTTGTTGAGTCATAGTCTCTACTTGACCTCTACCTGCTCCTGAAACAAAACCCTCAGCTTCTGTCCTCTGAACTGTTCTCCTGTGTCACTTCTTCATGAAACCCACCTTGCTGTTATGTAGATCAACCAGTAGATTTAACTAAGAAGATCTTGTAGGAACAACACTATTTAAAATAAAGCCACATTGCAATATTATCACTGCAGTGAAAGAGTAGACCCTTTGCTTACTTCAGGACTTTCCTCTGCAAAAGGCAGCAGGTGAATGAGGTGTCAGGGAACCTGGAATCAGCTGAAAGGTGCCAGGGATTTTTCTGTCCCTGGGGTGGCTCAGAGTCAGGAGGTGAGAGGCAAATTACATCTACTTTGGCTTTCTTGGTCTCTGGGAATGAAATCTCTGGGCATAATTTTCTGATAGAAATCTCTTAATATTTTGAGATGTTTATTCAATTCACTGATTACTAGTCAGGCTACTAATTTTGTCTGTATCTTTAACAAACTATATGTTGTATATACAGATATATATATGCAAACACACATGCACACACATACGGACACATATATTTATAGACATACATATACACATATTTATATGTCTATTCTGCAAACACATTATGTATCGTTAGGTATAAATATAGCTACAAACAACATTATTATATATAAATATGTGTAAGCTGTCATTAAATCTGATTATGATTTCTTACTTGCAGAAAGGGTATGTATGAAATGATTTTTATGTTGCTTTTTTTGAAGACTTGCTGCTAATGCATTGGTATTTGGTGCTTACATATTTTAATATGCTGCATGCCTGAATGCCAGATGATTATCTGACAAAGGAAATCTGGTGTTAAACAAAATGAGCTAGTACTACATTTAAAAACCCGAACTCTAACAGAACAACAGTTAAGTACATGTATTGTATTTTAAAAATTTAATAGCTGCCTATTGCCAGTATTGTCTTTGTCCGTGTTGACAACAAAAGGATAAATACAGTGCATACAGTAGGTCCCTCTGGTTATACCATGAACATGACACATGTCATCCTATGATAAATTGGCTCTGTGTCTGTTCAATTTCAAATCCAAAGCTCTGGAGGCAGAGGTGTTAGGAAGCAGGCATAATTCTGGCGAGCAGAGGCCTCAGATGCACAAAATTAGTGTGCATGGAACAGATAACAGAAAGCAAGAGGGAGACTGAGAGGAAGTTTGCACAGGTTTGTCAACTTCCTGCCGTTTAGGTAGTATTGGCAGATGTTAGGTGTAAAAAAACATCTGTAAGCATGATAATGAATGTTATCAGAATTTGAAGTGACAACTGTATCGAGCACAAATGCTGTCCTGTTTCTTCATTTGCATACCAATTAAATAAAAGACCCAAATATTAGGTTCCAGAATTTGTTTGACAAATAATCTGTGGGGCTTACTCGGTACATCTGGGTCAGACATGTTGGCTGTGTGACAGATGCAGTGTCGAAAGAAGATTTTAACATGGAAAAAATGTATTCAGATTGTTACTAAGTAAGTACTGTACTTAAAGCAGAGATTAGAAAAGGGTCTAGTTCAGAAATTGCTTTAAACATAACGGTATCTACCTCTCTCTAGGCAGTTTATTGTGCATTAC
Source organism: Anhinga rufa (assembly GCA_013400875.1). Classification (NCBI taxonomy): domain Eukaryota; kingdom Metazoa; phylum Chordata; class Aves; order Suliformes; family Anhingidae; genus Anhinga; species Anhinga rufa. The sequence continues at coordinate 17,899 of VZTV01022166.1, read as the reverse complement.
TGTCAGGTCTGGTATGTGAGACATCTTCCTCACCAACCACTGAAGAAAGCAGTAGGCAAAAATAGTGCTGTTCTGTACCATTACATTGTGCAGCTGTGTTATTCCCTGGGTAAATACATATGTTTTGTGAGACTACTCAAAGAGTAAGAGACTACTTGATGTGAGTAATGATGGCAGAATCAAACATTGCATGCTTAAACATTTATGTAGAATTTTACATTTTTCATGCTGCTCTGAAATATTTACAGAGTAGTTCATGTCTGGTGAAGGTTCAGGTCAGTTCTTGTTTTAGTAAAACAAGTTCGCTTGACCCTGATTTTAAACCAAACTTGAGCCAAAGCAGGATAGCTGTTCTCTTGGCCAAATGCTGCTCTGATAAACTGAACCTGTATGCCTTGCTAATATGTATGTCTTTTTAACAACTTCTGTGGTATGCCACCCTGTAGCATTTTATTTTGTGCTCTTCCATAGAATCATAAAATTGTTTAGTTCGGAAAAGACCTTTAAGATTGTCAAGTCCAACTGTCAACCTAACACCACAAAGTCCACCACTCAACCATGTCCCTAAGCACCACGTCTGCACATCTTTTAAATACTTCCAGGGATGGTGACTCAACCTGGGTTGAGTCTGTTCCAATGCTTTCAGCAAAGAAATTTTCCCTAATATCCAATCTAAACCTCCCCTAATGAAGCCTGAGGCCATTTCCTCTCATCCTATCACTTTTTACTTGGGAGAGGAGACCAACCCCAGGAGACCAACTGGATTTAACTCCATTCACCACAACTCTCTGGGCCCGGCTATCCAGCCAGTTTTTTACTCAGTGAAGCATACGCCCGTCCAAGCCATGAGCTCCAGGGGAATGCTGTGGGAAATGGTGTCAAAGGCTTTACTAAAGTCCAGTTAGATAGCATCCACAGCCTTTCCCTCATCCACTAAGCAGGTCACCTTGTCATAGAAGGAGGACAGGCTAGTCAAGCAGGACCTGCCTTTCATAAACCCATGCTGATGGGGCCTGATCACTTGGTTATGCTGCACATGCCGCATGCCTGCACTCAAGATGATCGGCTCCATACGCTTCCCCGGCACTAAGGTCAGGCTGACAGGCCTGTTGTTCCCCAGATCCTCCTTCCAGCCCTTCTTGTAGAAGGGCATCACATTGGCAAGCCTCCTGTCATCTGGGACCTCCCCTGTTACCCAGGAATGTTGATAAATGATGAAAATGGCTTGTTGAGCACTGCTGCCAGCTCCCTCAGTACTCTCAGGCGGGTTCCACCTGACCCCATAGACTTGTGTGTGTCTAGGTGATGTAGCAGGTCACTAAACATTTTTCCTTGGATTATGGGGGCTTTATTCTGCTCCCCATCCCTGTCTTCCAGCTCAGGGGGCCTGGGTACCCGGACAACAACTGGTCTTACAATTAAAGACTGAGGCAAAGAAGGCATTAAGTACCTCAGTCTTTTCTTCATCCTTTGTCACTGTGTTTCCCCTCCTGCCCCCCAACCAATAAAGGGTGGAGAGTCTCCTTAGCCCTCTTTTTATTCCTAACATATTTATAGAAATATTTTTTATTGTCTTTTACAGCAGTAACCAGATTAAGTTTCATCTGCCCCTTCATCCTGGTTCCATGGTCTATAACACACTCCCACCACAATTCCTGCCTTGTTGGCCCTATCCCTGATTCTTACCCACAAACACTCAACCCTATTGTCACTGTCATCAAGCTCCAGACAATCCAAACACTGCCTAACACACAGGGCTATTCCACCACCTCTCCTTCCTTGCCTATCCCTTCTGAAGAAATTACAGCCATCCATTGCAGCACTCCAGTTGTGTGAGACATCCCACCACGTCTCTGTGATGGCAACTAAGTCACAGCTATCCCACTGCACAATGGCTTTCAGCTCCTCCTGTGTATTGCCCATGCTGTGTGCATTGGTGTAGATGCACTTCAGCTGGGCTATTGATCCTGCCACATTTATTGGGGAGAAGCCCTGATTCCTACCTGACTATTCTCAGGCACTTCTGTTGTTTCTAATACATCAGTAACCCTTGTGTCTTTGCTGCCACATGGATCTCCATCCCTTACCTCCTCTAAGATGGCAGACCGAAGGACCTCACTAGCACACCGTCCCTCAAACATCAGTGTGCTGCCCTCAGGCTTATCTTTAGTGAGCCTTGTTTTATCCCTTTACCCCTTCAAATCTTGTTTAAAGCTCTTTCAATAAACCCTGCTAACTCCTGTGCAAAGATCCTTTTCCAGCTCTGGGGCAGGTGTACCCCATCTGTTGCCAGCAGGTCTGGTGTCATGTAGACTGACCCATGATCAAAAAACCCAAAATTCTGCAGATGGCACCAGGCTTGGAGCCAGGACCTGCTTGCTCTTCCTGTTTCTTCCCTCATCATTCCCTGTAACTGGAAGGCTAGAGGAGAACACTATTTGTGCTCCTTATCCCTTAATCAGTTGCCTCAAGGGCCTGAAGTCCCTCTTGACTGCTCTTGGACTTTTTAAGGTAACTTAATCGATGCCTACCTGAGAAATCAATAATGGATGATAACCTGAGGTCTGTACCAGCTTTTTCTACATATCTTTAACCCAAGCCCCAGGGCAGCAGCACACTTCCCTAAGAAGCTGGTCTGGTCTATATATTGGGCCTTTTGTTCCCTTCAGAAGGGAGTCTCCTGTGACAATGACCCATCTTTTTTTTCCTTACGGAAGGAGTTTTGATGCAGGGTATAGATCAACTTAATCTCAGTGACACCTCCAACCTAGATGAACTATCATCCTCATCGTAGTTTTGTTCCACTGACAGAGCCTCATTACGCAAGGGTACCCTGGAAGGTGGGATAGTCACAGAGGAGATGTACCTCCTGCGCTGGGTAGGAACTTGTTGCCATTTCCCCCCATCCCTTGTCACTGTGTTCAGCTAGGCAGAGAGATAATAGGGAATCCTCCGTATCATGCATCGTGTCTGCCTGTTGGGGCTCTCCCAGGGAAGGCAGGGAGCAATTCCTCTCCCTAATACTCCTCAACCTACTCACCTCCTCACAGAGCTCTGTCACCAAGCAGTGGAGTTCCTGGGCGCACCTCCCACGGGTGTGCTCACTGCTGCCGCCCCGCACGGGTGTAAGAGCAGGGCACACTCTGCACCCTGACACCTGGGCGGGAGCGTGTTCCCACCGGAGCCCTGTCCGGGAAGCTGCATCAGATGTGGCGGGCACAGAGCTTAGAGAAGCCGTGACCTTCTTCTGGGTCTATACCACTGCTCCCTGGTCGAGCTGACAGAGCTGCAGCACCCTTCCTGCGCACCCTGCCACACGAACTGCTGCACTGTGCCCTGCTTGCCTGCCCTGGTCACCAGCGCTGCCCAGGGGCTTCTTTTGTACAGGTTGGGGGGCTTAGCGGCTGTTGCTGCTGGCCCTTCCCAGGTCTCATCAGCCTCCGTGGTGTGAGCTGAGGGCTCCTGGTGGGTGTCTCAGCTGCCTCTGAGGTTGCCCCAGTCCAGAAAACCCATGCTGCATTTTTCTCAGCAGTCAGTACTGGATTTCTCCTTCTACTCAGGCAGCTTCCTGTAATTTTTTATGAAGTCCATCTCTTCCTACAAATCTTCCCAAGTTTCTAAATATTTGAGGATCCTAGGATGTTACACCTTGTATAACATTAAACTACTAGACAGTGAGCATCTATGTCAGGGTATGGAGATGCTTATTATTAAGACTTGCATAAGCATAGACACTAGCAAAGTCCCTTGAAAAATTCCCATCTGAAACTCCAGAAAGACCCTAAAACCAGGAAAAACTATCCATCTTTCTAGTGCCTGCTTGCATGAGGGACACTGGGTTGATGTAGTGCAACCCTGCTGATATTCTGAGGAACAGGATCATGGTATGTATGGCACTTCAGGGACAAACATGGAATAATACAGAAGTAAAATCAATATGAAAATTTGAGAGGTAAAGTTTTGTTAAATATAAGTTATGTATTAATATTTTTTTCAATTTCTTCCTTTTTATTTTATTAAGGAAATGAATTTACACAGGGTAAAGTAGTATTTAAATATCTAAAATTTAAATGAAGAAAATCCTCTTGAATGGACCTGTACATACTATACCTGTCTGAGTCCATTTGGTACAAGAAAGTAGGACATGAAATTATGTGTTTAAAGAAGTTAAACTACTCACTCACATAGAACTAAAGTTTTCTAACCTCTTCTGTAAATGGTGAACAGCTTGTGAAAATCCAGGCAGACAGAACCCAAGCATTAACAATGCATAAAGGTGAAGTTTTCTAAATTTCAGAGTTTGGGAACTGGGGGAAGTGGAATTCCCACTTAAGAGAAAGTAAGAATGGAAAAAAAGTGTTTTATATACTAAAATGGTGGCTTTTATAACATATAAAATCTTTAAAAATTAAGCGAATAAAACCAGAGCACTGTAGGCTATGCTGCTATGTGGAAGCAAAAAGACACATGGTTAGTTTTGAACCAGCAAGTGTTTCATACTGCAACCAAGGGATGCATTTTGCAGGGATGAAATTGAGCAAAGGAAAATTTAGTCTTATTACCAGGAAAATGTATCTAATAGTGAGATCTATTAGAATTGTGGAATAGTCTCTAGAGAGAAGTGATGGAAGCCCCATAGTTTGAGTCTTTGAAAACCAGTCTAGGGAAAGGTTTTCTTGCTGGGAAATAACTTTGTATTGGCTGTAGAAGGCATGGTGTCACCTAATGGAAAATTTCTGCCTCTGACATCTTCACTACTCTGACTTATTATTAGCACACTTGTATAGCGTTTCACAGAAATCTGAAAAAGAAGACAGGATCCTGACGTCTTTATGCTTTTCATGACACAACAAAAGCAAACAAGTTCTGAAATGTTCTATTGTGTCTCAGTATCATTGCTAATGTTTTTTTCATTGCATTGAAACTGTCCACACAGTTTCAATAGACCGAGGTTACTTTATGCCTTCATTATCTTTAGTTATTTTTATCTTTTTTTTTTTTTTAAATTCTCTTAGCTTTTTGTTTATATGGTTCATGATTTCCAGCATGATGAAGTCGTGTATGAGCTGAGCAGAATACTTGCATGGTGGGACGTAGAACTCTATTAATATTTGTTCAAGCTTTAAAAGAAAGTTCCTCAGAGAGTAACTTTGAATTTTTGTTCATGTTTTAGGAAAATGCATGTAACATAATTGTTTATGTAAATGACAAATGTAGATGTGTCATTGCATATTATCAAAAACCAGTAAATGTTAATTTGCATGCTTTAGTGTTCACAGTAAACAGCATACATTTCTCCAATAAAATTTCAAAATCTTCCTGAATCAATAATAATAAAGTAAGACTTCTCCCTAGATTTTCAAATTATTCCTGTGAAATAACTTGCTGGATGCCTGTTGATTTCTGCTGGAAGCACATCCTTAATCTCTAGTGAGAGTCACAGGGTGCTTATATGGAGCAGCAGATCTGAACTATCAAAGAAAGCAAAGGTTCTTCATAGGGAAATAACATCGATAGTGTTCCTGAGAAATGAATTTACTAACCATTGCAATGCAAATGTGTCTAGGCTGATGCTGTAAATGTTGACTTTCCTGTCACTGGAGCTGGCCAGTCTCCCTCCTGTCTGATGGAAGGAAGGAGAAAGACTGAGGAAGATGAATCCGTGCAGCATAGAAAAAGGTGAATGGAGAAAGAAAGAACATATTTCATCTTTGGAGTTGGAAATCTGCTAATGCTGGCAGTATGATTATGTTTAGTCAGAATTTTTTTTAAATGCCTGCTATGTCAGTGTACTTATCAATTCCTGGAATAAAATTTCTGGGTGCTTTTTTAACCACTTAGAGGAATTGCAGAATATGAAGATGTCCTGTCTCTTTGAAAACAATTTAAGGCAAGTCCACTGCTGGCAAAAGGCTTTGAGGTCCAGAGGAGGCTGCTCTCATGAAGCTGCTAGAAACTGCACCACTTTTGGAGAAATGACAGCTCTCAAAGTGGAGCTGCATTTCATGACATAGGTAGGAATTTATTGCACAGAGAATTTGGAGGAATGTGGAGCTGTGGCTTGATTTTATCCTGTCTCAGCTAACTAGACAATGTAAGAAAATTGTAATTTCTATATGATATCAGATAGCTCCTGCTGTGCTGAGTCAGAAGACTCTGCTATGCAACATATGTGTGGGATTCTGTCTTCAATCTGTTCACTTTTTGCACTGGATTACACCATGATAATCCCAAAGCTGCTATACCGTTTATAACAGAAAAATCAGTGGCCAATATCGCTAATGGGGGTGACAAAACTGAGACTAAAGAAGAAGATGTGACTCAGGTGCTGAAAGGAAGAGCTTACGAGGAAACTTGATGTACATGGAGAGCTGCTGGCAAAAGTTCTTAGAGATTCTCAGACCCTGCGAAGTGTGAACGATACAGAGCCCGATTTGGCAATCTGCTTCACATAGTCTGTTCTTCCATAGGCAGGAGCCTCCCTGGCATGGCTGAATTATCATGCTGTTAGACTTGCACATCTTGTGGATATCTGTGCAATGTACTATCAAATTGTCAGCGTAGCTGCATTGAGGTTATGGTGTAGAATATATTACTTTCTATAACAGGAAGAAACTTGTCCACTTGAAATATTTTCAGTAGCTCAATTTGCTTTGCAGTTCCAAGTACTTCTTGCAGCGTGTGTTCAGATTTTAGGCAGTTAGTTTTTCATTCTTTAATTAAGGTCTCATAGGTATCCTGATGAAACATCCCATGCCATCACTGAAGAGATTCCTTTTGGCATCAGGTAGTGTAAATCTGAGCTCGAAAACACTTTAGGTTTTATCCTCATATACATCAATACAATTTAACACCTTTCTAATTACAATTCCCTCATCACAGTAGGCATGTATAGATGTATCTGTTTTCACTTTGAAAGGTCCTTCCATGTTTCTAAAGCATTAGGAATTAACCTCAGTGCAAATAAGGACTATTCTCCAATCTATAAAATATTGAATCATTTACCTAATTTATATTTTCTAGTAAAATGTTCATACTTTATAACTTATGAATAACGAGTATTTGTAAATTGCAATCTGGCTTTGATTTTTTGAAGGCTTCCAATGGCTTTATTTTGGCCTTTGTGCATGTATATTCATGGCACGTGTTGAAATGTATGCTTTATGATAATACTCACTGTTAAATGCATTTATGAATCTCTTCTTGATCATGGTCTTAAGTTTTCAGACATCAGTCTTGATCTTTTAAGATGGTGAATATCCCATTCAAAGCAACCATATTACCAGACTCTGAAATTTGTGAACATCTAAATCTTTATTTAAAAGACTAATAGGTACTCAGCTTTGGAAAACTTGGTCTAACTCAAATACAAAGAAGAAAATTGTTAAAGAGAGTTGAGATGAATTCTGCTTAAGAATATGCTGGACAATTTTTTCTCCTGACACTCAAATTCTTGAAGTCATCATGTAATACTGCAAATAAACAAAGCATATCATAAAAATTGCAAAAAAATATTCTCCATATATCTTCTATTCAGCATCAGCTTTTTTTCACCTGAATATTTTAGATTCTTATAATCCCAGTATAAAAGGATTAGCCATAATCCAACTGTGTGCATTATATTTGAAAACTGAGATAATAAAGTCAGGTTGTTTTATTGTGCAGTGTTTAAAATAAAGCTCACCTTATGTCGCAAATGCAGGTTTGGGGGTAGGGCCAACTACACAAAATTGTCACAAATACAACCTTGTGTATTCTGCTGACTACACCGAATTGTCAGGAATATGATTTTTTGCACAGCTTTAGTTACTAATCTAAGATTTATTAATATTTTTGAGACAGATCACAGTATTAGGTTGTATAATTCTTAACAGCATCAGCCAATTTAAAACAGCAATTTGATGGAATATATTACGATCAACATAGCGACATAGTTAAAGATTCAAGAATGGCAAGGTTCACTCTATTACTTACCTAAAAGAAATGCACAGAGAAAAATACAGTTGTACTCAAGTGAGAATGATTCAGAGGGACTGTGGATGCAGGGGATAAGGAGGACCCTCCAGTTGAGTCACGAGGTTCAGAATTAGACCCCCTTGCTTTCTAAACTTCTTTCAGAGAGAAGTTTAGGTGCGGCTAGGTCCAATCTTAGTCTGAGACTTGGTCAAGGTTTTATATGAATAGGGATAATATATATGTATATATAGTCAAATCGCACACACTCACACCCCGAGGTTAACCTGTGAATGAAATTTTCCTTTTAGTGAGTTTCATAAATTACTCACTTTTATGTGCTGGTATTCATTAGTGCATGGCCGGTGAACCTGGCAAAATAAGGCCTTTGAGTCCTTGCAAAATCATCAACAGATGATCCTTCAATCCTTGAGAAATCTACCCTGAGAGTCGTCCCAGCCCAGGGGGAGACACAGGGTCACACAGCCTGCTGCGGTCCTAGAGAACTCAAAGGGTCTCTCTCTTGGATCACTATTTATAGGATCCAGATTATTGGCTTTGGTCAATATTTTACATTCTGGCCACAATTCTGGCACACAAGTCAGGCAGCAGAGAGCCCAGGTGTGGACAGAGATTGCCTGGGGCCCAGGTCGTTATAACTAAGATAAGAACACAACAGGGCTCATTTTGGGATCCCAGAGTGGCTTGGGGGTTGGGCTGCACCACTGCACCACCACACCTTATCACCTCCAATGTTATATTTTAGTAAACATTTAGGATTGTTGCAATGGAGATCTGAGAAGTGAGGAAAAAAACACAGGTTAGCTATTTGTGCCTGGTTTGGGATACATACTGGATACATAACCTTGAAAAACATTTTAGAAAAATCAAATACTCTATCATGTCATTAGTGCAACATTAAACAAAACGTAGTTAATAGATCAGTATGATAATGATCGAGTGTTTCTCTAACATTTTTTATTTTCGGAACAAAAAACATGTCCTTCAGTAGCATGGCATCCTTGAATTGGTTTTGATGCTGAGGGAAACATAGCAGGGTTAAAGAAGAGTATATGACAACTGAATTACTATTTTAGTTAAATAATTTAATCACTAACTAATTCTCAATCCATTTGTTATTTTCATGATTATAGCAATTGGATCTAGCTGAACATTTCTTCTTAGTGGTCCTGTAATAACCTATGATCTATTACAAGATGCTCTCTTTTGGTGCTGGTTTTATGAAGCTTCTCTTTCCTACTAACATTTCACTGAATTGAAAAAGGCTTTTTAAATATCTTCCTAAAAACAATTAGAAGCATAAGGAGGAGAGTCAGATAAAAGATGGTAGCAATGTTAAGTGATTAAGAGTAGCCTTAGTGAAGCTAAAAACTAATCAGTATACATTGAAATGTTTGTTTATTATGTACTATTTCTGTAGGCACTGACAGAGAATCAACTACCAGTAGTACTAGATTCTGAGAAATAGTCAAATTCCTTTTCCCAGAGAGCTTATGATGTCGGGCTGTATGTATGTATGTATGTCTTGTTACTTTATTTTATTTTATTTTATTTTATTTTATTTTATTTTATTTTATTTTATTTTATTTTATTTATTTTTGCTGAGACTATTGGATCCTGCATGCCTCTCTTGGAAATACCTTCTTAAGAGATAGAAAAGAGCCATTTATAAAGTTTGTTTCATGTTTCTTTTTATGGGAAAGTATTCACACCACTGAACAATACTTCCAAAACCAAAATGGGTAAGAAAGTGACGTCTGTCTTCTAGGCTGACAGATGTTGTGAATGCAGTAGTGAAGGTTTACAGATCTTGAGATACCATGGCCATCCATGGTAGGTGGAAGATACTGTAACCTAGGATTTTTGCTCAGCTGTCATTTGTCCTGACCTTCGCCACTGAGAGACAGAGCAGTACAAGGTAATTAATGCAAGCTTATATGGACTGGATTTGAATTCAGATGCTTCTATTCCCTGTGGTTTCATGGAGATGGATCATGACACAGATAGCTTCAGTCCTGTTGGTCTTTTCCCCTTTCACCAGAACAAGAGGTTTTCATGCGGAGAGATGGATTATGGTGTCTGTAGGGATGATACCATGAGAGCACTCTTTCCCCCTCTTACATATTCACTGATATTTTTTCACTATCTTGCTTTCCTTTTGCTCTGTTCAACAAATTGTGGTAAGAACAGCAGGAACAACAGAAGAAAACCCCAGTTTTTCAGTTGTTGCTGTGTATGACACATTTTCTACTATTTGCCATCAACAAAGTTTGCAATCAACTCATAAACAAAACCACCCCCATACTATTGCACAGATTTAACTCTTGTTCTTTAATAATAGATGGAACTTAAGCTAACTGAGCAATGTCCTTTTACTCTGAAATCATTCTTAGTTAATTATCCCCTTGACTTCTCTTATTTCTCTTAGCAGTAATTTCTAATTTTACTGTGATCTTTTATTCACCCATAACCTTTGAACAATATTTCCAGGGTATTTTTTTATTCAGATAATTTCAGCTGATTTCTCTTCAGTGACCTCAAAAAGTACAATGAACAGCAGCCAAAATCTCTTCTCATGCTCTTCTCTATTTTAATAAAGCTCTTCTCTTCTTTAGCCTCTTTAATCTTCTTTTAGATATGATTCATTTATACATTCAAAAACACCTGTATGAAAAAGAAGTGTACTCTTTCAGAGCTGGGGCAAGGCAAAGAGCACAGAATTGAAAACAAAATTTGCTCTAGGGACTGGAGTGAGAAAGGGGTGGGAACAGATCACAGAAATCCTCATAACCACCCCTCTTCAGCTGCTGAACATCCATGAAACATGCAGAACTGGAAGCCTGTACCAAGCTGCCATTCTCCATTACCATGTTTGATAGGTCTGGAAGATAACAGGAATTCCATATGTTTTGGATTTGTTGGGGGTTTTTTTGCGGGATTTTTAAATTTTATTTTATTTTATTTTATTTTGGGTTTTGGGTTGTTTTTCTTTTTTTTTTTTTTGAGGATATGTGAATCTGGAACATAATAATATTACAGACTCACAGAACAGCAGGGGTTGGAAGGGCCCTCCGGAGCTCCCCCCGTCCAGCCCCTGCGTGAGCAGCACCCCCAGAGCAGGGGCACAGGACCGCGTCCAGGCGGGGTGGGAATGGCTCCAGGGAAGGAGACTCCACAGCCTCTCTGGGCAGCCTGGGCCGCTGCTCTGGCACCCGCACAGCAAAGGGGTTTTGCCTCAGATTTCAGTGGAACTTCCCGTGTTCCAGCTTNCCAGCTGCGGCCTCCCCAGGGCAGAGCAGAGGGGCAGGATGGCCTCCCTCGCCCTGCTGCCCACACTCCTGTCCATGCAGCCCAGGGCACCGCTGCCCTTCTTGGCCCCGAGGGCCCAGCGCTGGCTCAGGGGCACTGGCTGCCCACCAGCACTGCCAGGGCCTTCTCAGCAGAGCCGCTTCCCAGCAGGGCAGCCCCAGCCTGTGCTGGTGCCGGGGGCTGTTCCTCCCCAGGGGCAGCACCTTGCCCTTGCTCCTGGTGAATCCCATGGGGTTCCCCTCGGCCCAGCTCTCCAGCCTGCCCAGGGCTCGCTGGATGGCAGCACACCCTTCTGGCGTATCGGCCGCTCCTCCCAGCTTGGTGCCATCGGCGAACTTGCTGAGGCTACACTCCATCCCTTCATCCAGGTCACTGATGGATGTGTTGAACAGGACTGGACCCAGCACAGACCCTGGGGGATAATGCTAGTCACTAGCCTCCAACCAGACTCTGCCTTGTTGATCATGATAAATGCGTAACCATCCACACCCTTTCTCAGAATCAAGAGAATCATTCATTGCAAAGAAATTAGTTAAGTATATATAGCCATGATAAAAGCTAAGGGGAATGTCACTGCTGTTGACATTGCCTAAATTCTGTGCAGCTATAGATCTGTGGATATGCCAGAAGTGGATCAAGTGGAACCTTTTTTTTTAAAAAATTCATCTGCTGGTAGGATACGAATTCTGAGCAATGCAGTCTATAATAAGTCTGCTGTTTTTGAACTCTGTCGTTTACAAAAAGTGATGCTAACCTTCCCACTAAAGCCATTTAGAATATTCTTCAGCTATAGCCTACAAAGAAAACAGAAAGCATATAGTTAAGGATTTTGCAGTGATATTATTCTTTTAAAATTTGGTATTTGCCTTTAACACTCAGCAACCCTAACAAACAACTGTGATCCTAATATCTGACTTTAGTACCATTTCATATTGGGGACTGTAATATTCTAACCCAGGAGAGAAGGATGAAATGACTGTACCATGCAGTAATTTCTGAAGCAAGAATCCATTTCCAACCCTTAGCTAAAAATACAAAAAAAATAATACAGGAACTTGAATGTGAAGGAGTTAATGTGAGTTGAGGATGACTGCTGAAACTTCTGAAGAGATGTAGATTTATTGGATTTATGTATGTGTATCTGTGTGTGTGTGGATGTGCATGCAAATGACTCTTCCACTGTATATGCACCACACGAATGTGTGACTTGTGAATATCTGCCTTCAAATACCCTTCTCTAATGTAGTCTACTGTAACTCTAGCAAAGAAATTTACATGAGTAAATTGTGGAAAGCCCATGTAACTCTATGAATAAAGCTGATTAATTATGTTTAAATTTCTATAATCTGTTAAAAGGGTCAGCCCCCAAATTAGAAGAGTTTTCTATATTCCTATTATAAAACATAGACACTGTGCCTGAGCTAAATTAAATTTTTAAGCAGCCTCAGGAAAGAAAAAAAAAGATTTAAATTGCTGCCACAGGGAAATTTAAACCTGACACATAAAATAGAAAAGTGATCATCAACAGCCTGTGAAAACAGAGCTTCTGGTTCTATTTCCAATTTGCCACTTTTTTCTCCATAATTTTCTTTATTCTTTATTTTGAACATGAAACTCTTCTGAGAATGATAGTACTATTTAGCAAATGCTCCTGTGGTACAAACGCAGTAGTGTAATCATGGAATTTTTTTTTAACAGTGCTTTAAACTTGGGAATATATTTTTTACTGTATTTCACCACTTTTGAGTGATGTGCTACCAGGATGTAATCGAATAAAATTAGAATCACATTTACTTTATTTTTAGTTAAAATTGGGATATGAAGATAACCATGCTATGTTTTTAAATATTAGAAGATAAAATTATAATGGAAAAAAATAGCAACAGTAGAACAATACAGCAATTAAAAATCCATGTCCATAAACATTATTCACTTAATATCTGATGTATCTAACCTGGAGATTATTTCTTGCAATTGACAGACTCTAAGAAAATAAACACTGTGTCCACTCAGTAATATACCTTTGTTTTACTTCTAAATATAGTCTATGTTATGAGAAGTCTGAGAATTTCACTATAACCAGCTCTTTGTTCAATGCATAAGTAAAAAGAACACATAGGCGTAGTTGCAGGTTTAGGTCTTATTGACTGCAACAACCATTGTACAATACCTTTTAAACACCTTTCTTCAGCAGAGGTCTTAAATCAGACTTCTACCCTGAATAAGAGAAATACGTAAATTTTATCCCATTTGTTTTTCCTTGTGAAACTGTAAATGTATTGTCACAATTACCTATTAAAAGTTATGACTATTTGCTGAATACACCAGTATTTTCTAATTTTGAAAGAGTTAGGATTTTCTGTTTTCAGACTAACATTTCAAACATAAATTTGTTTAGAAGTGGGGCAAAACTTGAAGGATTGTACAAATAATGACAAATAAAAAAGAATAACTAAAAAGTATGGTTTCTAAATTAATCTTCTGTAATGATTTTGATATTTTTCTCCCATGATTTTTTCAAATAAATAAACTTTTTACAAGATATTCTAGGAAATAACTGCAGAAAAATATTGATTGAAAAAATACATAGAAGATTTTTTTTTTGCCAGTTTTGTTCAAATACCTAGGTTTTGGAAAGTTTGGGAGAGCTAACTTGTTAGTTGTTCACTATGACCTACAATAGTTCTTCTGGTTAGATTACTAAATGTTTTGACTGCATGTCTGGGATAAATAATGGGAAAAAAAAATTAATAGTAACAAATGACCAATATTTGTTAACCACTATATCAGGTAAAGTGTTAACCTGAATTTCCAGTGAATTTCCAATTACCTGAATGATAATTTGTTTTAGGTTTAATTAAACTGTTCAGATTTAATATTTTCCCAAATTTATCATTTGTCTAAATATGTACAAATGAGATGCAGATGCAATGATTTCACAGTAGAGAGAAATGGCCATTTTATTTATTATGTTTTCAAATCAGTTTCTTAATTATTTAGAAAGGTCTACTCAATATAAAATTAGGGTATTCTGTTAAATGCTACATTGCAGAATGGCATATTTACAACATCAAAACTCAAGAAATCACAGCTTGAAATATGTCTTTGAGTCCCTAAAGTCATTTAAATGCTTTGAGAAGGAGCGATAGAGTTCGTGACTGACCTTTTGTGTTAAGTAATCCATTGATTGTATGTAAAAAAGAGGCAGGAAGAATCTTCTCTAAGAATTTAATGTGAGAATATTAAGTAGCTTTTGCAAGACTTTTATACTATAGTCTATATGCTTTCTCATTTTGGGGAAGGCCATGGAGTCTGCTTGGCAGTTTCTTGCTCTTTCTTTTATTATGCTTTCAGAACTAAAATATTAGAACTAGGACTGCTGAAAATGATTAAAATCTTAAAACATATGGTTTCTATGATGTAACAGTTTTGCACCATATTGGACCTGTGAATATTTAATGTATTTTACTCTTTCCATACAAGTTACAGAATGGCTCAAAATCTTTTAATGATGCTGTAGAGATCTAAGTGTAAATGCTAAACAGAACCCTAAATGTTATAGGACTAGCCTAGATTTTAATTCAGATTTTCCTGTAATGCTAGTCTGAATATACTGTAATTGAAAAATTCCTAACATCTGCAGGATGGATTCTTGAGACAAAACAATTTTCAGATTCCATTCTTATTTTCATAATGATGCAAATCTGCTAGGATGGATTATATTATACCTTCCTAAAGTAAATGTAATATTGTGGGTGTCATATAACTGGTAATTCCATTTATATGATATTCATTCATTAAACAAAAAACTGTACACATATCCTCAAATCCAGAAAATTTGCAATATTACATATAAAGTAGAAAATCTAGTAACTGAGTCTCTCATACATTAACTGCTTAGAACTACTATGTTTTCTTTTTGCCCTTTGCTAATACTATTTTACCAACTTATTTGCTTTTTTCACACCTATTAAGAAGTTGTGATCAACCCAATCTAAATGTGCTAAAAACAAGTTTGTGGAGGTAACCTGGATGCAAGTTTTCTAAAAATTAACAAAATTTTGATTTTAGCTGTCTTGCTTATACAGTTTTCCACTCTTTTAATGAAATAAAGGGATTCTCATCCTGAGGTTTGATAAAGAAATTTAGATATCTATTAGAACTGTTGTGTTTTAGGCTTTTTTTACAGTTTTGAGATTAAGCTATCATCTTTGTATTTGAGATCAGTCAACTTTGTTTAATAAGGAAAAAGTGTATAATTGCTGATACTAAAACACTTTTGATTTTCCTCAGCAATTATTGTAAATCTTTTGACTGAATAATGACTGAAACTCTAGTGACTTCAGTGCATAATGTGGGATGCAAACCTTCTGAATCCATCTTCTGCTTTAATACACTCTTGTTGAGTCCTCTGATGTGTAAATGTAGTATTTAATATTTTTATTAAATATTAAAGAATGTAGATTTGAATGGCATTTCATTAGGCATTTTAAACCTGCATTAAAAGGATTATTTGTAACCCAAAGCACTCACATTTTTCAGGATGTAGTTTAGCCAAAGCCAACTTCATACCCAACTTAAGCTGTAGGACAGTGTTGAACAAGGCTGGTCACAAGCAAGTTGGAGATTTCTGGAGACGAGCAGGAGCACAGTCAGCTCTGAGTGTTTAGCTCCTGTTTGGGAGATCTGGATAGAATGTGGATGGGCAAGTGACAGTGGTGCTGTGGCAATGCCCACCTGAGGATGTTTTGTGGTTGCTGGTGTTCTGCACCTAGGCAGAACAGGTTATCACCCTTGTTAACTGCACACAGCAACACTCAGGTCATGGAGGTTGTAGGGCTTCATGGTGCTTTTTATCTATCAGTTTTGTTATTCTTGGAAGATTACGGGAAAATGGGTCCTTGAGACTGATGGTTGTTGGGGAAGATTTAAATTTTCATAATACCTTATAGTTATAACAAACTTTGGTAATAAAGTACTAAAACCCCTTAGTAAAGAGATTGGCGTGCTTGCATATCAGAGGCTATAAGGTGTTTGTTCCATATACTTTTTCTTGTCCTTTTGCAATTATACTTCTATTATCAAATATTTACATCAGAAGTGTTCTCTTTTATATGACCTCTTCATCAACTGTCTCTGCATAAACAAGGACCCTTGCCAATCAAGAACAATAAAAAAGGTATTATGGTTTGAATCGGTCTGAAATCGTGATCTCTGGGGATTACAAAAGTATTTTTATGAGAGTCCTGCATGTTTAAAAACCTTCTTTCCCACTATAAATGTGAATATCAGTTTCTGTGAACTCAGCATATCATGGACTTTTATTTTACCTTTCCTATCCCTGTATTTAGCTGCAAGAGTTGGTGATTCTGACATCAGTTTCTAATTAGGCAGGCATTCAGTTTCCTCTCTTCCCTTTTTTGCCAAAATGTCAGCAGATGGTGACCCATGTTTCGCTGATGTGTTCCTGGAATTTCATAATACTAATTATAGGCTGAAGTTTGAGTTTGTATCCCAATATAGGCCGTTTTCAACTCAGCCATTGGTTTATGGTTTCCATGGGATCGTGGAAAGTAACACGATGTAACTTGCACTTCACTGCAGACTGCTTAATGCAGTACCTTATTAGATAAACCTTGATTAAGAAAAGTTTGATGTGATCATTAGCTATAGAATCTTCTAGCGAAGCCGCCACATGAAAGTTAAAGTAATAATCAATCACTTTTTTTTTCATATCTTGTAAGTGGGTCATAGGGCTGGGGAGAACCCTCTGAAATCATTCAGGCAACTCAGATCTCCGGAGAGAGTCAGCAACCCTTGTAATTTCTGGTACAGGCTTGTCTAAACTTTCTGTAAGATCTTTGTAACCTCCTAATTTATTCTGATGTTTACCACAGTTAATGTACCCTGCCTGCAGTACAAGCCTGTGACTTCTTATCCTATTTACTTGGAGAACAGTGTTCCTTTTCCCTCCACAGAAATGGTTCATGAATTTGAAAACAGTTGTCACGTGGCCCTTCGTTTTCCTCCTCTTTAAATGAACCAGTTCCTATTCATTATATATTTCTTAACAGGCTATATTTTCTACACCCCTGCTATTTTTCATTCATGTTTTCTGGACTTTATGTAAGTAGTTAATTTCTTCTAGAAATACACTGTAATCAACCTGAAGCCTTGTCTGGGAGAACAGAAAAAAAGATTATTTAGATACCCTATGTGTTTTTCTACTCTTCATAAACCCCACATCTGCACTGCTCTTCTTGCAAATAGAAAACATTGTTGTTTTAAGATTCATTATGATTCACAAAAAGGCTCTAATCCTTCCCTGCTGAGTATTTTGTCTACCAACTGCTTCCCAGGTTATATAGCTGATTTTTTTTTTTTTTCCTGCCTGGCTGTAACATCTTGCACTTGCTCCTATTGAAAATGAACATACTTTTTCAGACTATGTCTCCAGTTTGTCAAGATCATTTTGAACTGTAAAATCATCTTGAAAGATGCTAGTAACCCTTGCCTGTCTATTGCAGTCTGCAAATTTATTATATATACGTTTTATTTTGTTACATAGATATTCCTAATATTTCATAGTTGTCGTGGTTTAACCTGGCAGACAGCT